>CAWUFW010010159.1:350000-480000 GCA_963921515.1 Calotriton arnoldi
GATTGTGGTTGTTGCCTAGTGAGGGTCTTCAGCCCTCAATCAAAAACCCGACTTCTTACAAAATTCAACACTCATTGATTGAGATGAAGGCCTGAGAGGCCCTCCCAGGGGCAGTCACCGCAGGCAGTCACCTCATGTGGGCATAAGTGAGATGAAGGCCTGAGCGGCCCTCCCAGGGGCAGTCACCGAAGGCAGTCACCTCATGTGGGCATAAGTGAGATGAAGGCCTGAGCGGCCCTCCCAGGGGCAGTCACCGAAGGCAGTCACCTCATGTGGGCATAAGTGAGATGAAGGCCTGAGCGGCCCTCCCATGGGCAGTCACCGAAGGCAGTCACCTCATGTGGGCATAAGTGAGATGAAGGCCTGAGAGGCCCTCCCATGGGCAGTCACCGAAGGCAGTCACCTCATGTGGGCATAAGTGAGATGAAGGCCTGAGCGGCCCTCCCATGGGCAGTCACCGAAGGCAGTCACCTCATGTGGGCATAAGTGAGATGAAGGCCTGAGCGGCCCTCCCAGGGGCAGTCACCGCAGGCAGTCACCTCATGTGGGCATAAGTGAGCTGAAGGCCTGAGCGGCCCTCCCAGGGGCAGTCACCGAAGGCAGTCACCTCATGTGGGCATAAGTGAGATGAAGGCCTGAGCGGCCCTCCCATGGGCAGTCACCGCAGGCAGTCACCTCATGTGGGCATAAGTGGGATGAAGGCCTGAGCGGCCCTCCCATGGGCAGTCACCGCAGGCAGTCACCTCATGTGGGCATAAGTGAGAAGAAGGCCTGAGCGGCCCTATCATGGGCAGTCACCGCAGGCAGTCACCTCATGTGGGCATAAGTGAGATGAAGGCCTGAGAGGCCCTCCCATGGGCAGTCACTGAAGGCAGTCACCTCATGTGGGCATAAGTGAGATGAAGGCCTGAGAGGCCCTCCCAGGGGCAGTCACCGCGAGGCAGTCACCTCATGTGGGCATAAGTGAGATGAAGGCCTGAGCGGCCCTCCCATGGGCAGTCACCGAAGGCAGTCACCTCATGTGGGCATAAGTGAGATGAAGGCCTGAGAGGCCCTCCCAGGGGCAGTCACCGCAGGCAGTCACCTCATGTGGGCATAAGTGAGATGAAGGCCTGAGAGGCCCTCCCAGGGGCAGTCACCGCAGGCAGTCACCTCATGTGGGCATAAGTGAGATGAAGGCCTGAGCGGCCCTCCCATGGGCAGTCACCGAAGGCAGTCACCTCATGTGGGCATAAGTGAGATGAAGGCCTGAGCGGCCCTCCCATGGGCAGTCACCGCAGGCAGTCACCTCATGTGGGCATAAGTGAGCTGAAGGCCTGAGCGGCCCTCCCAGGGGCAGTCACCGCAGGCAGTCACCTCATGTGGGCATAAGTGAGATGAAGGCCTGAGCGGCCCTCCCAGGGGCAGTCACCGCAGGCAGTCACCTCATGTGGGCATAAGTGAGATGAAGGCCTGAGCGGCCCTCCCATGGGCAGTCACCGCAGGCAGTCACCTCATGTGGGCATAAGTGAGATGAAGGCCTGAGCGGCCCTCCCAGGGGCAGTCACCGCAGGCAGTCACCTCATGTGGGCATAAGTGAGAAGAAGGCCTGAGCGGCCCTCCCATGGGCAGTCACCGCAGGCAGTCACCTCATGTGGGCATAAGTGAGATGAAGGCCTGAGCGGCCCTCCCAGGGGCAGTCACCGCAGTCAGTCACCTCATGTGGGCATAAGTGAGATGAAGGCCTGAGCGGCCCTCCCAGGGTCAGTCACCGCAGGCAGTCACCTCATGTGGGCATAAGTGAGATGAAGGCCTGAGCGGCCCTCCCAGGGGCAGTCACCGCAGTCAGTCACCTCATGTGGGCATAAGTGAGAAGAAGGCCTGAGCGGCCCTATCATGGGCAGTCACCGCAGGCAGTCACCTCATGTGGGCATAAGTGAGATGAAGGCCTGAGAGGCCCTCCCAGGGGCAGTCACCGCAGGCAGTCACCTCATGTGGGCATAAGTGAGATGAAGGCCTGAGCGGCCCTCCCATGGGAAGTCACCGCAGGCAGTCACCTCATGTGGGCATAAGTGAGATGAAGGCCTGAGCGGCCCTCCCATGGGCAGTCACCGCAGGCAGTCACCTCATGTGGGCATAAGTGGGATGAAGGCCTGAGCGGCCCTCCCATGGGCAGTCACCGCAGGCAGTCACCTCATGTGGGCATAAGTGAGAAGAAGGCCTGAGCGGCCCTATCATGGGCAGTCACCGCAGGCAATCACCTCATGTGGGCATAAGTGAGATGAAGGCCTGAGAGGCCCTCCCAGGGGCAGTCACCGCAGGCAGTCACCTCATGTGGGCATAAGTGAGATGAAGGCCTGAGCGGCCCTCCCATGGGAAGTCACCGCAGGCAGTCACCTCATGTGGGCATAAGTGAGATGAAGGCCTGAGCGGCCCTCCCATGGGCAGTCACCGCAGGCAGTCACCTCATGTGGGCATAAGTGGGATGAAGGCCTGAGCGGCCCTCCCATGGGCAGTCACCGCAGGCAGTCACCTCATGTGGGCATAAGTGAGAAGAAGGCCTGAGCGGCCCTATCATGGGCAGTCACCGCAGGCAGTCACCTCATGTGGGCATAAGTGAGATGAAGGCCTGAGAGGCCCTCCCAGGGGCAGTCACCGCAGGCAGTCACCTCATGTGGGCATAAGTGAGATGAAGGCCTGAGCGGCCCTCCCATGGGCAGTCACCGAAGGCAGTCACCTCATGTGGGCATAAGTGAGATGAAGGCCTGAGCGGCCCTCCCAGGGGCAGTCACCGCAGGCAGTCACCTCATGTGGGCATAAGTGAGCTGAAGGCCTGAGCGGCCCTCCCAGGGGCAGTCACCGAAGGCAGTCACCTCATGTGGGCATAAGTGAGATGAAGGCCTGAGCGGCCCTCCCAGGGGCAGTCACCGCAGGCAGTCACCTCATGTGGGCATAAGTGAGATGAAGGCCTGAGCGGCCCTCCCATGGGCAGTCACCGAAGGCAGTCACCTCATGTGGGCATAAGTGAGATGAAGGCCTGAGCGGCCCTCCCATGGGCAGTCACCGCAGGCAGTCACCTCATGTGGGCATAAGTGAGCTGAAGGCCTGAGCGGCCCTCCCAGGGGCAGTCACCGCAGGCAGTCACCTCATGTGGGCATAAGTGAGATGAAGGCCTGAGCGGCCCTCCCAGGGGCAGTCACCGCAGGCAGTCACCTCATGTGGGCATAAGTGAGATGAAGGCCTGAGCGGCCCTCCCATGGGCAGTCACCGCAGGCAGTCACCTCATGTGGGCATAAGTGAGATGAAGGCCTGAGCGGCCCTCCCAGGGGCAGTCACCGCAGGCAGTCACCTCATGTGGGCATAAGTGAGAAGAAGGCCTGAGCGGCCCTCCCATGGGCAGTCACCGCAGGCAGTCACCTCATGTGGGCATAAGTGAGATGAAGGCCTGAGCGGCCCTCCCAGGGGCAGTCACCGCAGTCAGTCACCTCATGTGGGCATAAGTGAGATGAAGGCCTGAGCGGCCCTCCCAGGGTCAGTCACCGCAGGCAGTCACCTCATGTGGGCATAAGTGAGATGAAGGCCTGAGCGGCCCTCCCAGGGGCAGTCACCGCAGTCAGTCACCTCATGTGGGCATAAGTGAGAAGAAGGCCTGAGCGGCCCTATCATGGGCAGTCACCGCAGGCAGTCACCTCATGTGGGCATAAGTGAGATGAAGGCCTGAGAGGCCCTCCCAGGGGCAGTCACCGCAGGCAGTCACCTCATGTGGGCATAAGTGAGATGAAGGCCTGAGCGGCCCTCCCATGGGAAGTCACCGCAGGCAGTCACCTCATGTGGGCATAAGTGAGATGAAGGCCTGAGCGGCCCTCCCATGGGCAGTCACCGCAGGCAGTCACCTCATGTGGGCATAAGTGGGATGAAGGCCTGAGCGGCCCTCCCATGGGCAGTCACCGCAGGCAGTCACCTCATGTGGGCATAAGTGAGAAGAAGGCCTGAGCGGCCCTATCATGGGCAGTCACCGCAGGCAATCACCTCATGTGGGCATAAGTGAGATGAAGGCCTGAGAGGCCCTCCCAGGGGCAGTCACCGCAGGCAGTCACCTCATGTGGGCATAAGTGAGATGAAGGCCTGAGCGGCCCTCCCATGGGAAGTCACCGCAGGCAGTCACCTCATGTGGGCATAAGTGAGATGAAGGCCTGAGCGGCCCTCCCATGGGCAGTCACCGCAGGCAGTCACCTCATGTGGGCATAAGTGGGATGAAGGCCTGAGCGGCCCTCCCATGGGCAGTCACCGCAGGCAGTCACCTCATGTGGGCATAAGTGAGAAGAAGGCCTGAGCGGCCCTATCATGGGCAGTCACCGCAGGCAGTCACCTCATGTGGGCATAAGTGAGATGAAGGCCTGAGAGGCCCTCCCAGGGGCAGTCACCGCAGGCAGTCACCTCATGTGGGCATAAGTGAGATGAAGGCCTGAGCGGCCCTCCCATGGGAAGTCACCGCAGGCAGTCACCTCATGTGGGCATAAGTGAGATGAAGGCCTGAGCGGCCCTCCCATGGGCAGTCACCGCAGGCAGTCACCTCATGTGGGCATAAGTGAGATGAAGGCCTGAGCAGCCCTCCGAGGGGTCAGTCACTGCAGGCAGTCACCTCATGTGGGCATAATTGAGATGAAGGCCTGAGCGGCCCTCCGAGGGGTCAGTCACTGCAGGCAGTCAGGCCAGGGACACGTTGAACGTGGCATCCTTCAGAGCAGGCCTGTACTCGGGTGCCGTCCCTGCACAGATGAGTAATGTTTGCATAAGTGGATGTTACAGACCTCGAGACCTCAAATTTCACGTTCTCCGCCACTTCCGTCCCAAAAATACTGTAATAAGCAGTGTTTGTGCGGCTCTGGCACAGGCCTGGTGCCTTCTATCTCCAAGAATAACACGAGGCGCGAGGCGCTGCTGCCCAGCGAGCACGTGAAGGATGCAAGCTCGGGGGCCTCGAGGGGCTTCAGGCTGGTACCCGTACCCACTGAGTGGGAGATCCACCTCCCACCAGTGTGCACTGCAGGCACTGCATGCACGTGACGTCACGCTCCTGGGGAACATAGCTATGAATGAAGCTTGCTGCGCTGCATGCTCTGGGGGAAGAATGTTATAAAAATGGACCAAGCCACACTGCATGCAATGCATGATCCAAGGGAAGAAACGCATAAACTGGACCAGCTGCACTGCATGCACTGCATGAACCAAGGGAAGAACATGTAAACATATCCAGCTCACTGCATGCACTGCATGAACCAAGGGAAGAAACGTATAAACGTATCCAGCTCACTGCATGCACTGCATGATCGAAGGGAAGAGACGTATAAACGTATCCAGCTCACTGCATGCACTGCATGATCCAAGAGAAGAAATGCATAAAATGGTCCAGCCGCACTGCATGAACTGCATGAACCAAGGGAAGAACATATAAACGTATCCAGCTCACTGCATACACTGCATGATCTAAGGGAACAGACGAATACATGTATCCAGCTCACTGCATGCACTGTATGATCCAAGAGAAGAAATGCATAAAATGGTCCAGCCGCACTGCATGCACTGCATGAACCAAGGGAAGAAACGTATACATGTATCCAGCTCACTGCATGCACTGCATGATCCAAGAGAAGTAACATATCCAGCTCACTGCATGCACTGCATGATCGAAGGGAAGAGACGTATAAACGTATCCAGCTCACTGCATACACTGCATGATCTAAGGGAACAGACGAATACATGTATCCAGCTCACTGCATGCACTGTATGATCCAAGAGAAGAAATGCATAAAATGGTCCAGCCGCACTGCATGCACTGCATGATGTATGTATGTATGTAGAGAATTTATAGAGCGCAGGAATCACCCCCGAAGGGGTATCTCCGCGCTAAACATAGAAACAGATCAGTCAGGCACAGATTCCCATAGCTCAAGCCTTGAATAATTCCGTCTTCAGGAGTTTTCTGAAACAGGGAAGACTAGGACATTTGCGTAAATCCTCTGGCAGAGAATTCCAGTATATTGGCGCCAGATAGGCCACAGTTTTGCCTCCGGATCGTTTTTTCTTAAAACGAGGGACCACCAATAACTTTTTGCCTTCCGATCTGAGACACCGATTCGGGCAGTACACTTTGAACTTATCCGCCATATAACTCGGGCTAGTGCCATAAAGAGCTCTGTGAGCAAAGCAACAGAGCTTAAACTTTACTCTCTGGCGAATTGGGAGCCAATGGAGAGTTTTCAATAATGGCCCGGGGAGGTGCGGGGTGGTTTGTTAAGAGTAAGGCGTGCAGCCACATTCTGGACGATCTGCAGTCTGCTAAGAGAAGACTCGTTCGCCGATGCCAATAAAGCATTACAATAGTCCAGGCGACCTATAATCAAAGCCTGAATTAAGGTTCTGCGTACAGTTAGGGGCAGCCACCTGAACACTCTGCGCAGCAGGCTCAAGGTATGATAGCATGTCCCGGCAGTGGTCATAACTTGATCCTTCATCGATAGATGTGCTTCCAACCTGACCCCTAGATTTTTTGCCACCGAAGTTGGTAGAGGGGCGGGCCTAGCACTGTCGGCCACCACTCAGGGGACCAGGAAGTTGATGCAGCACCAAACAGAAGGATATCAGTTTTGGCCGCATGTAACTGCAGAAAGTGTTCAGTCATCCATTCTGCTATGGCAGACATGCCATTAGCAAAGCGCTGCATGATCCAAGGGAAGAAAAGCATAAACGAGCCCAGCCGCACTGCATGCACTGCATGATCCAAGGGAAGAGATGTATTAACGTATGCAGCTCACTGCATGCACTGCATGAACTAAGGGAAGAAACGTATAAACGTATCCAGCTCACTGCAGGCACTTCATGCACTGCATGATCCAAGGGAAGAGATGTATTAACGTATGCAGCTCACTGCATGCACTGCAAGAACCAAGGGAAGAACATCTAAACATATCCAGCTCACTGCATGCACTGCATGAACTAAGGGAAGACACGTATAAACGTATCCAGCTCACTGCAGGCACTGCAAGAACCAAGGGAAGAACATCTAAACATATCCAGCTCACTGCATGCACTGCATGAACCAAGGGAAGAACATCTAAACGTATCCAGCTCACTGCATGCATTGCATGAACCAAGGGAAGAAACGTATAAACGTATCCAGCTCACTGCATGCACTGCATGATCTAAGGGAAGAAACGTATAAACGTATCCAGCTCACTGCATGCACTGCATGATCCAAGGGAAGAGATGTATTAACGTATGCAGCTCACTGCATGCACTGCATGAACTAAGGGAAGAACATCTAAACGTATCCAGCTCACTGCATGCACTGCATGAACTAAGGGAAGAAACGTATAAACGTATCCAGCTCACTGCAGGCACTGCATGCACTGCATGATCTAAGGGAAGAGACGTATACATGTATCCAGCTGCACTGCATGCCCTACATGATCCAAGAGAAGAAACATATAAACGGATCCAGGCGCACTGCATGATCCAAGGGAAGAAAAGCATAAACGAGCCCAGCCGCACTTCATGCCCTGCATGATCCAAGGGAAGAGATGTATTAACGTATGCAGCTCACTGCATGCACTGCAAGAACCAAGGGAAGAAAAGCATAAACGAGCCCAGCCGCACTACATGCACTGCATGAACTAAGGGAAGAACATCTAAACGTATCCAGCCGCACTGCATGCACTGCATGAACCAAGGGAAGAAAAGCATAAACGAGCCCAGCCGCACTGCATGCACTGCATGATCCAAGGGAAGAGATGTATTAACGTATGCAGCTCACTGCATGCCCTGCATGATCCAAGGGAAGAAACGCAGAAAGGGGTCCACCTGCATTGCATGCACTGCATGATCCAAGGGAAGAGATGTATTAACGTATGCAGCTCACTGCATGCACTGCATGAACTAAGGGAAGAACATCTAAACGTATCCAGCTCACTGCATGCACTGCATGAACCAAGGGAAGAACATCTAAACGTATCCAGCTCACTGCAGGCACTGCATGCACTGCATGATCTAAGGGAAGAGACGTATAAACGTATCCAGCTCACTGCATGCACTGCATGATCTAAGGGAAGAGACGTATACATGTATCCAGCTGCACTGCATGCCCTACATGATCCAAGGGAAGAAAAGCATAAACGAGCCCAGCCGCACTGCATGCACTGCATGATCCAAGGGAAGAGATGTATTAACGTATGCAGCTCACTGCATGCACTGCAAGAACCAAGGGAAGAACATCTAAACATATCCAGCTCACTGCATGCACTGCATGAACCAAGGGAAGAACATCTAAACGTATCCAGCTCACTGCAGGCACTGCATGCACTGCATGATCCAAGGGAAGAGATGTATTAACGTATGCAGCTCACTGCATGCACTGCATGAACTAAGGGAAGAAACGTATAAACGTATCCAGCTCACTGCAGGCACTGCATGCACTGCATGATCTAAGGGAAGAACATCTAAACGTATCCAGCTCACTGCATGCACTGCATGAACTAAGGGAAGAAACGTATAAACGTATCCAGCTCACTGCAGGCACTGCATGCACTGCATGATCTAAGGGAAGAGACGTATACATGTATCCAGCTGCACTGCATGCCCTACATGATCCAAGAGAAGAAACATATAAACGGATCCAGCCGCACTGCATGCACTGCATGATCCAAGGGAAGAGATGTATTAACGTATGCAGCTCACTGCATGCACTGCATGAACTAAGGGAAGAACATCTAAACGTATCCAGCTCACTGCATGCACTGCATGAACCAAGGGAAGAAAAGTATAAACGTATCCAGCTCACTGCAGGCACTGCATGCACTGCATGATCTAAGGGAAGAGACGTATACATGTATCCAGCTGCACTGCATGCCCTACATGATCCAAGAGAAGAAACATATAAACGGATCCAGCCGCACTGCATGATCCAAGGGAAGAAATGCATAAACGAGCCCATCCGCACTGCATGCCCTGCATGATCCAAGGGAAGAAACGCAGAAAGGGGTCCAACTGCACTGCATGCACTGCATGATCCAAGGGAAGAGACGTATAAACGTATCCACCTGCACTGCATGCACTGCATGATCCAAGGGAAGAAAAGCATAAACGAGCCCAGCCGCACTTCATGCACTGCATGATCCAAGGAAAGAGATGTATTAACGTATGCAGCTCACTGCATGCACTGCAAGAACCAAGGGAAGAACATCTAAACGTATCCAGCTCACTGCATGCACTGCATGAACCAAGGGAAGAAACGTATAAACGTATCCAGCTCACTGCATGCACTGCATGCACTGCATGATCTAAGGGAAGAGATGTATACATGTATCCAGCTGCACTGCATGCCCTACATGATCCAAGAGAAGAAACATATAAACGGATCCAGCCGCACTGCATGATCCAAGGGAAAAAATGCATAAACTAACCCATCCGCACTGCATGCCCTGCATGATCCAAGGAAAGAGATGTATTAACGTATGCAGCTCACTGCATGCACTGCAAGAACCAAGGGAAGAACATCTAAACATATCCAGCTCACTGCATGCACTGCATGAACCAAGGGAAGAACATCTAAACGTATCCAGCTCACTGCATGCATTGCATGAACCAAGGGAAGAAACGTATAAACGTATCCAGCTCACTGCATGCACTGCATGATCTAAGGGAAGAGACGTATACATGTATCCAGCTGCACTGCATGCCCTACATGATCCAAGAGAAGAAACATATAAACAGATCCAGCCGCACTGCATGATCCAAGGGAAGAAATGCATAAACGAGCCCATCCGCACTGCATGCCCTGCATGATCCAAGGGAAGAAACGCAGAAAGGGGTCCAACTGCACTGCATGCACTGCATGATCCAAGGGAAGAAAAGCATAAACGAGCCTAGCCGCACTACATGCACTGCATGATCCAAGGGAAGAAACGCAGAAAGGGGTCCAACTGCACTGCATGATCCAAGGGAAGAGACGTATAAACGTATCCACCCGCATTGCATGCACTGCATGATCCGAGGGAAGAAACATATAAACGTATCCAGCTCACTGCATGCACTGCATGAACCAAGGGAAGAAACGTATAAACGGATCCAGGCGCTCTGCATGATCCAAGGGTAGAAGCACATAAACGGATCCAACCGCACTGCATGATTCAAGGGTAGAAACGCATAAACGAACCCAGCCGCACTGCATGATCCAAGGGAAGAAAAGCATAAACGAGCCCAGCCGCACTGCATGAACCAAGGGAAGAAACGCATAAACGAGCCCAGCCGCAATGCATGCATGCACTGCATGATTCAAGGGAAGAAACGCATAAACGAGCCCAGCCGCAATGCATGCATGCACTGCATGATTCAAGGGAAGAAACGCATAAACGAGCCCAGCCGCACTGCATGCACTGCATGATCCAAGGGAAGAAAAGCATAAACGAGCCCAGCCGCACTACATGCACTGCATGAACCAAGGGAAGAAACGCATAAACGAGCCCAGCCACAATGCATGCATGCACTGCATGATTCAAGGGAAGAAACGCATAAACGAGCCCAGCCGCACTGCATGCACTGCATGAACCAAGGGAAGAAATGCATAAACGAGCCCAGCCGCAATGCATGCACTGCATGAACCAAGGGAAGAAACGCATAAACGAGCCCAGCCGCACTGCATGCACTGCATGATCCAAGGGAAGAAAAGCATAAACGAGCCCAGCCGCACTACATGCACTGCATGAACCAAGGGAAGAAACGCATAAACGAGCCCAGCCGCACTGCATGCACTGCATGAACCAAGGGAAGAAACGCATAAACGAGCCCAGCCGCAATGCATGCATGCACTGCATGATTCAAGGGAAGAAACGCATAAACGAGCCCAGCCGCACTGCATGCACTGCATGATTCAAGGGAAGAAACGCATAAACGAGCCCAGCCGCACTACATGCACTGCATGAACCAAGGGAAGAAACGCATAAACGAGCCCAGCCGCACTGCATGCACTGCATGATTCAAGGGAAGAAACGCATAAACGAGCCCAGCCGCACTGCATGCACTGCATGATCCAAGGGAAGAAAAGCATGAACGAGCCCAGCCGCACTACATGCACTGCATGATCCATGGGAAGGAAATTATATATGGATCCAGCTGCGCTGCATCGCTGCTTAGTCCAAGGGAAGAAAGTAGTAGGCTGTGGTTCTGGTGCACCACCAGAGAGCTGTGGTTCTCATGCGCCACTAGAGAGCTGTGGTTCTGGTGCGCCACCAGAGAGCTGTGGTTCTGGTGCGCCACCAGAGAGCTGTGGTTCTGGTGCGCCACCAGAGAGCTGTGGTTCTCATGAGCCGCTAGAGAGCTGTGGTTATGGTGCACCCCTAGAGGGCTGTGGTTCTGGTGCACCACCACATGGCTGTGGTTCTGGTGCACCACTAGATGGCTGTGGTTACAGTGCACCACTAGAGGGCTGTTGTACTGGTGCACTGCTAGATGGCTGTGGTTCTGGTGCACCACTAGAGGCTGTGGTTCTCATGTGCCACTAGAGAGCTGTGGTTCTGGTGCACCACCTCATGGCTGTGGTTCTGGTGCACTGCTAGATGGCGGTGGTTTTGGTCCACTACCAGATGGCTGTGGTTCTAGTGCACCACTAGAGGGCTGTGGTTCTGGTGCACCACTAGAGGGCTGTGGTTCTGGTGCACAGCTAGATGGCTGTGGTTCTGGTGCATTGCTAGATGGCTGGGGTTCTCATGCACCACTAGAGATCTGTGGTTCTGGTGCACCAGTAGAGGGCTGTGGTTCTGGTGCACTGCTAGATGGTGGTGGTTCTGGTCCACCACCAGATGGCTGTGGTTCTAGTGCACCACTAGAGGGCTGTGGTTCTGGTGCACCACTAGAGGGCTGTGGTTCTGGTGCACGGCTAGATGGCTGTGGTTCTGGTGCATTGCTAGATGGCTGGGGTTCTTATGCACCACTAGAGATCTGTGGTTCTGGTGCACCAGTAGAGGGCTGTGGTTCTGGTACACTGCTAGATGGCTGTGGTTCTGGTGCACCACTAGAGGGCTGTGGTTCTGGTACACTGCTAGATGGCTGTGGTTCTGGTGCACCACTTGAGGGCTGTGGTACTGGTGCACCACTAGAGGGCTGTGGTACTGGTGCACTGCTAGATGGCTGTGGTTCTGGTCCACCACTAGATGGCTGTGGTTCTGGTGCACCACCACAGGGCTGTGGTTCTGGTGCACCCTAGAGGGCTGTGGTTCTCATGCGCCACTAGAGAGCTGTGGTTCTGGTGCACCACCACATGGCTGTGGTTCTGGTGCACTGCTAGATGAAGGTGGTTCCTTGTGCACCACCAGAGAGCTGTGGTTTTGGTGCACCACTAGATGGTGTTGGTTCTGGTGCACCACCAGAGAGCTGTGGTTTTGGTGCACTGCTAGAGGGCTGTGGTTCTGGTGCACCACTAGAGGGCTGTGGTTCTGGTGCACCACTAGAGGGCTGTGGTTCTGGTACACTGCTAGATGGCTGTGGTTCTGGTGCACCACTTGAGGGCTGTGGTTCTGGTGCACCACAAGAGGGCTGTGGTTCTGGTGCACCACTAGAGTGCTCTGGTTTGCGCACACCACCAGAGGACTGTGGTTCTCGCACACCACTCATGCACCACTAGAGGGCTGTGGTTCTGGTGCACCACTTGAAGGCTGTGGTTCACATACACTACCAGAGGGTTGTGGTTCTCATGCACCACTAGAGGGCTGTGGTTAACATGCACCACTAGAAGGCTGTGGTTCTCGTACACTATCAGAGGGCTGTGTTCTCGCACACCGCCAGAGTGCTGTGGTTCTCATGCACCACCAGAGGGCCGTGGTTCTCGCATACCACCAGAGGGCTGTCGTTCTCATGCACCACTAGAGGGCTGTGGTTCTGGTGCACCACTAGAGGGCTGTGGTTCTCGTACACTACCAGAGGGCTGTGGTTCTCGCACACCACCAGAGGGCTGTGGTTCTCATGCACCACTAGAGGGCTGTGGTTCTGGTGCACCACTAGCGGGCTGTGGTTCTCAGACACTATTAGAGGGTTGTGGCTCTGGTGCACCACTAGAGTGCTCTGGTTCGCCCACACAGCCAGCGGGCTGTGGTTCTCATGCACCACTAGAGGGCTGTGGTTCTGGCGCACCACTAGAGAGTTGTGGTTCTCGCACACCACCAGAGGGCTGTGGTTCTCATGCACCACTAGAGGGCTGTGGTTCTGGTGCACCACTAGAGGGCTGTTGTTCTGGTGCACCATTAGAGGGCTGTGGTTCTGGTGCACCACCAGAGGGCTGTGGTTATCATGCACCACCAGAGGGCTGTGCTTCTCACACACCAACAGAGGGCTGTGGTTCTCATGCACCACTAGAGGGCTGTGGTTCTTTTGCACCACTAGATGGTGGTGGTCCTGGTGCACCACTAGATGGCTGTGGTTATGGTGCACCACTAGAGGGCTGTGGTTCTGGTGCCCCACTAGAGGGCTGTGGTTCTGGTGCCCCACTAGAGGGCTGTGGTTCTGGTGCACCACTAGAGGGCTGTTGTTCTGGTGCACAACCAGAGGGCCGTGGTTTTTGTACGCCACCAGAGAACTGTGGTTCTGTTGCACCACCAGAGTGCTGTGGTTCTCGCACACCACCAGAGGGATGTGATTCTCTTGCACCACTAGAGGGCTGTAGTTCTTTTACACCACTAGAAGGCTGTGGTTGAGGTGCACCACTAGATGGTGGTGGTTCTGGTGCACCACTAGAGGGCTGTGGTTCTGGTGCACAGCTAGATGGTTGTGATTCTGTTGCACCACTAGAGGGCTGTGGTTCTCGTACACTACCAGAGGGCTGTGGTTCTGGTGCACTACTAGAGGGCTGTGGTTCTGGTGCACCACTAGATGGCTGTTGTTCTGTTGCACCACTGGAAGACTGTGGTTCTGGTGCACCACCAGAGGGCTGTGGTTCTGTGTTACCACTGGAGGGCTGTGGTTATTTTCAACACCAGAGGGCTGTGGTTCTGTTGCACCACTGGAGGGCTGTGGTTCTGTTGCACCACTGGAGGGCTGTGGTTCTGTTGCACCATTGGAGGGCTGTGGTTCTGTTGCAACACCAGAGGGGTGTGGTTCTGTTGCACCACTGGAGAGCTGTGGTTCTGTTGCACCACTGGAGGGCTGTGGTTCTGTTGCACCACTGGAGGGATGTGGTTCTGTTGCAACACCAGAGGGCTGTGGTTCTGTTGTACCACTGGAGAGCTGGGAGGCCTAGAAGGCAGTGTCAATGTTACACCCAATGGTGGCTGTGAGACTGTTTCACACCTGGAGGCCTCTGCCCGCCGCAGGAGCTCGTTGGTGGTTTTAGAAGCCAGGGGCCTCCTCTGTCCCTCACCTCTGACAGCCACCCTGTGCCCCTCACCCCTCCTGAAGCGTTCAGCTCTGCCAGCCTCGTTGCCTGGCAGTCGCAGGAGCTGCTTGGCGCAGGATGGCAGCGCCGCTTCCTCCCAACAAGTCTGAGTCTGTCTGCGGGACAAGACTGCTTCCCCTGGGTGTGGCTGCTGTTTGCACAGCCCCCCAAGACTCCACGGAGCGCCCCCACCTTCAAAGTGAAGCCGGGCCAGCTCACCCCATGAAAGGGCTGCTTGTCGGGTGCCAAGGAGGACGCGCCAGGGTGAAGTTCACACACGCACCTCCCCTGTGCACCACAAGAGGGTGTCAGGACGTGCCAGGGTAAAGTGCACACACCTCCTCCAGGACGTGCCATGGTGAAGTGCACACACCACCTCCCCTGTGGTTCCAGGACATGACAGGGTAAAGTGCACACACCACCTCCCCTGTGGTTCCAGGACATGACAGAGTAAAGTGCACACACCACCTCCCCTGTGGTTCCAGGACGTGCCAGGGTAAAGTGCACACACCACCTCCCCTGTGGTTCCAGGACGTGCCAGGGTAAAGTGCACACACCACCTCCCCTGTGGTTCCAGGACATGACAGGGTGAAGTGCACACACCACCTCCCCTGTGGTTCCAGGACATGACAGGGTGAAGTGCACACACCACCTCCAGGACGTGCCATGGTGAAGTGCACACACCACCTCCCCTGTGGTTCCAGGACGTGCCAGGGTAAAGTGCACACACCACCTCCCCTGTGGTTCCAGGACATGACAGGGTGAAGTGCACACACCACCTCCCCTGTGGTTCCAGGACATGACAGGGTAAAGTGCACACACCACCTCCCCTGTGGTTCCAGGACATGACAGGGTAAAGTGCACACACCACCTCCCCTCTGCAATAAAAGAGGGTTCCAGGGCGCGTCCGGGTGAAATTCACACACACAGCTCTCCTGTGCACCCCAGGGCCGTTTCTACCATTAGGCAAGACTAGGCGGCCGCCTAGGGCGGCAAAAGGGGAGGGTTCCAGGGCGTGAGGTGGGGCCTAGTGACGTGGGCAGCAGTTTCAGAGGGCACCACCTGTGCAAAGACTCGCCTGGCACCAGCCCACGGACGAATGTGAGCGAGGGTGGGCGCCAGACACCAGGAGGATGTGAAAATGCAACCCCTCCCCTCGCCATACAAGTGGGTGTCCTGGGCATGGCAGGTCGTGAAGGCCTATGTTTATGCGGTGGGGTCACTTGTCTATTTTTGGGAGCTCCCCGTGTCTTATGGGTTCCGCAACTTCCGTGCCCCCGCCCCGTGAGATATGGCGTGGGGGAGCCCCTTTGGAAAGTGTGGAGGGTGCCACCCTTCATGGCGTGGGTTACACAAGCCCCAGAGGAACGCCGTGTACAGCGTGTTGACACTTCA
The DNA here is from genome assembly GCA_963921515.1 of Calotriton arnoldi. Taxonomy (NCBI): domain Eukaryota; kingdom Metazoa; phylum Chordata; class Amphibia; order Caudata; family Salamandridae; genus Calotriton; species Calotriton arnoldi. The sequence goes on from CAWUFW010010159.1 coordinate 365,791, forward strand.
AGCTGTGGTTCTGGTCTCTCCCACTTCCCCCAGGTGTCCAGGAGGCGCTGTGTGCCTCACTAGGCCCGGACACGTGGACAACAGAAAGCGCCAAGCTTTTAAGTTTGCGCTTCATTGAGCATCACAGTTTTTGAGACCTTTGGGCGAAGAGTTTGTGTGAAAGGTTGTACTTGCGAGTTTTTAAAGTAAACTGTACGATGTGAGCCTTGCGTCTGCCCAGGTTCCTGCCTGGAGACGTCACACGAGTCAGGTGTCTGCTCTGGGACGTCATACATGAGCCAGGTGTCTGCCCTGGGACGTCACACATGAGCCAGGCGTCTGCCTTGGGACGTCACACATGAGCCAGATGTCTGGCCGGAGACATCACAGGTGAGCCAAGCGTCTGTCTGGGGTAGTCACATGTGAGTGAGGCGTCTGTCAGGGGACGTGACACGTGAGTCAGGTGTCTGCTAGGAGATGTCACATGTGAGTCAGTTGTCTGCCCGTGGACTTCACATGTGAACAAAGTGTCTGCCGTAGAGACGTCACACGTGAGCCAGGCATCTACCCGGAGACGTCACACGTGAGCCAGGTGTCTGACAGAGATGTCACACATGAGCCAGGTGTGTGACTGGAGACATCACACATGAGCCAGATATCTCCACGGAGATGTCAGACGTGAGCCAGAGGTCTGTCTGGAGACATCACACTTAAGCCAGGCGACTGTCTGGGGATGTCACATGTGAGCCAGGTATCTTCCTGGAGACGTCACAGGAGCAACAAGTGCAATCAGGAGCTGCAGAAGGTAGGGGTGAGTAGTGATTGGGCCTAGCCTCCCTTCTGCAGACTCTTCCAAAGGAGCCCCTTTCATCCAGCAAAGGAACAGGCTCACGTCACGAGGGTCAAGCATTTCAACTCTGTGTCCATCCCGATTCCCGATACCACACTGCTCAGGCTCACTGCACCTCCACACTACTCATCACTGCATAATCAGACTCCCCTTCCTCACAACTACTCACTTCATAATCACACACTTCCTTCACACTACTGCTCACTACATAATCACACACTTCCTTCACACTACTGCTCACTACATAATCACACACTTCCTTCACACTACTGCTCACTTCATAATCACACACTTCCTTCACACTACTGCTCACTTCATAATCACACACTTCCTTCACACTACTGCTCACTTCATAATCACACACTTCCTTCACATTACTGTTAACTTCATAATCACACACTACCTTCACACCACTGCTCACTTCATAATCACTCACTTCCTTCACACCACTGCTCACTTCATAATCACACACTGCCTTAACACTACTACTCACTACTTAATCACACACTTCCTTCACACCACTGCTCACTTCATAATCACACACTTCCTTCACACCACTGCTCACTTCTTAATCACACACTTCCTTCACACCACTGCTCACTACATAATCACACACTTCCTTCACACAACTGCTCACTACATAAACACACTCTGCCTTCACACTACTGCTCACTTTATAATCATACACAACCTTCACACCACTGCTCACTACATAATCACACACTTCCTTCACACTACTGCTCACTTCATAATCACACTCTGCCTTAACACTACTGCTCACTTCATAATCACACACTTCCTTCACACCACTGCTCACTTCATAATCACACACTTCCTTCACACCACTGCTCACTTCATAATCACACTCTGCCTTCACACTACTACTCACTACATAATCACACACTTCCTTCACACCACTGCTCACTTCATAATCACACTCTGCCTTAACACTACTGCTCACTTCATAATCATACACAACCTTCACACCACTGCTCACTACATAATCACACACTTCCTTCACACCACTGCTCACTTCATAATCACACTCTGCCTTAACACTACTGCTCACTTCATAATCATACACAACCTTCACACCACTGCTCACTACATAATCACACACTTCCTTCACACTACTGCTCACTTCATAATCACACTCTGCCTTAACACTACTGCTCACTTCATAATCACACACTTCCTTCACACTACTGCTCACTTCATAATCACACACTTCCTTCACACTACTGCTCACTTCATAATCACACACTTCCTTCACACCACTGCTCACTTCATAATCACACACTTCCTTCACACCACTGCTCACTTCATAATCACACACTTCCTTCACACCACTGCTCACTACATAATCACACACTTCCTTCACACCACTGCTCACTACATAATCACACTCTGCCTTCACACTACTACTCACTTCATAATCACACTCTGCCTTCACACTACTGCTCACTACATAATCACACACTTCCTTCACACTACTGCTCACTTCATAATCACACACTTTCTTCACACCACTGCTCACTTCATAATCACACACTTCCTTCACACCACTGCTCACTTCATAATCACACACTTCCTTCACACCACTGCTCACTTCATAATCAGACACTTCCTTCACACCACTGCTCACTTCATAATCACACTCTGCCTTCACACTACTACTCACTACATAATCACACACTTCCTTCACACCACTGCTCACTTCATAATCACACTCTGCCTTAACACTACTACTCACTACATAATCACACACTTCCTTCACACCACTGCTCACTTCATAATCACACACTTTCTTCACACCACTGCTCACTTCATAATCACACACTTCCTTCACACCACTGCTCACTTCATAATCACACACTTCCTTCACACCACTACTCACTTCATAATCACACACTTCCTTCACACCACTGCTCACTTCATAATCACACTCTGCCTTAACACTACTGCGCACTTCATAATCATACACAACCTTCACACCACTGCTCACTACATAATCACACACTTCCTTCACACCACTGCTCACTTCATAATCACACACTTCCTTCACACCACTGCTCACTTCATAATCACACACTTCCTTCACACCACTGCTCACTTCATAATCACACACTTCCTTCACACTACTGCTCACTTCATAATCACACACTTCCTTCACACCACTGCTCACTTCATAATCAAAGTCCTCCTTCACACAACTAGCTGAGCTGTGCCCGGAGGGGTAAAGAGTCAGAATATCGAGTAGGAAATGTCGACTTGCACTAATATCGAGTGCAGAATATCGTGGTCAAGAATATCGGGTTTAAGGTAAGAAATATCGTTTTAAAAAATATCGAAGTCATTAATATCGTTTGCAAAAATATAGTTGTTAAAAATATCGGTTTCTTAGTTATTGTTATGTATTTTAGTTTGTATTTTAAATGTATGTGCTCTATTTTTTTGTCTAAGTATTGCTTTTGTTTTTTTAATATATGTGTTAAATTTTTAGAACTTATTAATTTTATTTTAATGAAATTTTGCGTTTTAGTTCTGTAGCGGGTTGTGGGTTTATAGGGGAATAGGGTGGGAAGTAATTTAATTATAATTAAATTATTAATATTTTTTTATTAAATAATATTTATTTATTTAATATTTTATATTGTTAATTGTGGAAATTAATTTATTATTAATTATTAATTAATTGGTTGTTAATTAGATTAATTAATTGGTAATTATGTTAATTGTGTTATTTTTTAGGGGCGGGTTGTGGGTTGATAGGGGAGTAGGGTGGGAAGTAAATTAATTTGAATACATTTATTAATATTTTTAATATATTTATTTAATTTTATTTTATAGTGTTGTGTGAATGAATTTATTAATAATTATTTATATTTTGCTTGTTAATTGTTATTAATTAATTAATTAAATGTTAATTAATTATGTTAATTGTGTCAACTTTTAAGAAATTGGTGCTGGCATTTATAGGGGAATATGGTGGGAGGTAATTTATTTATAATTAATTATTTGTTAATTAATGCCAATAAATTAATTACAATTTAAATATGGCAATTGTGTAATTATTTTGATGTGTGAGTTGTGGGGTTTATAGTGGTAAATGGTGGGAAGTATTTTTTTTAAAATTAATTAATGATTTGTTGTTAATTGATATTAATTTATTAATGTAAAATTAGTTATGGAAATTGTGTAAATATTTTTAGGTGTGTGTTTTGGTGTTTATTGGGGTAGAGGGTGAAAAGTAATTTAGTTTAACTTAATTAATCATTATTTGATCATTAATATTCATTTATTCATTGATAAATATTTTTGGTAATTGTTTATTTTTTTTGTTTGGGGATTTAGGTTCTATAGCTGTAACCTTTGGTTAGTGCAATAATTCTAAATTTAGATGTGTGTTGTAAATTGTGTAGTGTTATAGGGTAGGAAAACAAATATATTTATGTAATAAATACTTTTTTTTTTTTTTTTAAATGTCTTTTTATTTAATCATAAGTGGCACAGTTATGTCATTGGTTTACACTACAAATATTAAGTACATGCATTTTTGTATAGTACATCTCGTGTGTCGTGACTGTTATAACATTGCTCATATGTTGCTTCGTGTGGTTACAACAGCTCATACATTGGCATCCTTTACATTAATTCAGTTCTATTTCACGGGTGACTGTGGCAGTACACATATTCCCCCCCTGTAGGTGTTCCATCCTCCCCATAGTTTTATCCACTTTTTCGGACAACCTCTACGCACATATACAGTCTTTTCCGCCACCATGGCCATGTCCATATCTTTGCACCACTCCGTGTGTGTAGGTGTGACGGCTACACCCCAATGTTTGGCGATGTTACTTTTTGCCAGCATCATTCCCAGTGTCGCCCATGTCTGTGCTGTGGAGTTAAGGTCCGTTGCCTCCCAAATATTTAACAGGCAGTGTTTGGGCTCTGGAGGGACTGGGTTCCCGCAAACTCTTGCGATGGTGTTCATGACTGATTGCCAGTATGACATTATTGCGGGGCAGTCCCAGAGTGTATGAAAGAAGGTACCAATCGCCCCACATTGCTGCAGACAGAGCTGGGTGTCAGCTTTCCCTATCTTATAGAGGGTGGTTCTAGTGTAGTAAATTCTATGGAGTATCTTAAGCTGTACAAGGCGTAGTTTGGATGCAATCGCTACATCTCTGGGTGATGCTAGCGCTTCTTGCCAATCAGTGTCATCTAGGTCTCCTACCTCCTCCCGCCATTTGTCTCGGAGCCTTTGCATGGGGTCAGGCATGTTGTTAATAATCTTCCGATATGTCATGGAGATCGCTCTTGTAGTCATATGGTCTGTTAGTAGTCTATCCTCTAGCGGTGAGGCCTCGGGTGTAGTGTCAGGGGGAATCACCACCTCTAGTGCGTGCTTGATCTGGTGGTAGTGGAACTGTTCTGTCGGTGCCATCTCGTATTGATCCTGGAGCTGTGTAAAGGGGACCACCTTTCCCCTCATCCAGAGATCCCCAACCCTGGATATCCCTATACTGTCCCAGTGTTTGAAGCTTTGCTCTTACCCAACCGGCCTAACTTATCCGTGACCCAGAGGGGCGTTGCTTGTGTGATCTTGTTATGTCACCCCAACTTTCTGTGCACTATATTCCATATCTGGAGTGTGTGGTTCGTTGGGTCTGTCAGGGCCCGGGTCTTGTTATAGAGTGCTCAATAGAGTCCCTCCTCGCCCAACTCGAGTCTATTTAGGCCGTAGGCCGGGTCCGTGTGGGGGACATGTAGCCAATGGTTAATAACAGTTAATAGGTGTAGGAAGGTGGAATCTGACTATATGGTTGCCCCCACTTTTTTTATGGTGTTTTGCTGGTTTATGACTTAGTTGGACTGGGATCCTGCTATTCAGGGCCCCAGTCTATCTGCTTTCTCTGTAAAATGGTTTCCATGTGCCTTAGGCACATCACTGATTGGGATCTGGAGGGCCCTTATAAGTCCCTAGTATATGGTATACTATGTACCAAGGGCATAGGTACCTCAGAGGCCTGCCAGGGGCTGCAGCATGTATTATGCCACCCCTGGAAGGCCATCCAAACTGACACCACAGGTCTGCTACTGCAGCCTGGGTAAGGTGGTGCATGCACCCCTTACTGTGATATAGGTTACCTATATCACTAAATACATACACACATATAAACCTATAAGTCACTCCTAAGGCAGGCCTTATCAATCCTAAAGGCAGAGTGCATGGTTCCTATGTGAGAGGGTGCCCCTGCATGAGCAGGGCCCCTCTGCAGCGTTCGGAGACCATCTCTGATGCTGTTTGTAGTGCAGCCTGACCATATACTCTTAAGCGCATTATATCCTCGCGGTAAAATGCTAACTTTGGAATGGCTGCACCTAAACATGTCGTGTTTGGTGTCAAACATCTTGGAATACTACCCCCTGCCAATCCTGGTGGCGGGGGTAGCATTCCACCCTTCTAGAGGGAAAGACATGTTAACTCTGGCTAGCCCGGTAACTTCTTTCCAGAGCCCTGGCATCACAAAATGGATGCTGCTGCTACAGACACGAGTCTGGCCTCCTGCTGCTGGACGAAACTCCGGCAGGGAGGCCTGGACAATAGGTTTCCTGTCCCAGGGAGGTGTGACCACCTCCCCAGACAGGATAATGTGTATTGGGGCTGGGCGGGAGCACTTTTGGGTGCTTTGAAGTCCTGCACTGGGGGCACATTTGGTGTCCCTAGTGCATACCCCAGTTCAAACCGGATCAGGGGCTTGCAGCCCCTGCTTTGGCGTGAACTGGACAAAGGGAAAGGGGTGTAGCCACCCCTCTGCCCTGACCCACCCATAGGTGGGGCCACAGAGTAGTCCAACCCCTATCTTTAGAATAAAGGTAGGAACCCAGTCCTTAGGACTTTAGATTATCCCTGGATGAAACTCTGAAACTGAATCCTGGACCTTCGACGCTCTACTCACGATTAGAGGACTGAAGAATCTCCCTTGGGGTCAAGGAGTGACTCCCCTGCTTGGCAGGCACCAAAGAAGCATCTGTCCGGTTCGCATTTCTGAAGCTCCCGTCGGACGCCGAAGTCATCGCATCACCAGAGGTGGATTCTCAGACTTCCCCGAGGCTACCCTGAGTCCCCAGCAAAGCTGAGGCCCGTGGCTATTGTGGGTGACTTGAGACCGTGATCCCTGGACACCGAGCACATTTGCAAGTGCATCATCTTCTGGGTCTCCCAAGAAGCCATGCTTTAGGCTCCGAGTAGCCCTAGCCTCCAGCACCACCTGCACCGAAGATCACTGGCCCCCACTCCACGAGTGTCCTGTAAACCAGATCCACGTGCGGCGTCATGAGGCTCCTTCGCAGTCGCTAGCCCGTTGGCTAGTAGCCCTTAATGAAGGCCAATCCTTTTTTTACTTGGCATCCTGGTTGCGCCGGGCCTGCCCTCACTTACCCTCGCTGGGTGAGTTCCACAGACCTTGCTGGTCTGCACCATCGACGATCTACATCTTCACTGAGACTTGCCGTTGCCAAGGCTTGTTGGGTCCAATCTGGTCGCCGACACCTCAGCACTCGACAGACATTGTGTACCAGCCCGAATCCTGCTCCTGGTTGCCGACAACGCCTCCTGGACCTCGTGGCTGAAGAGTCAAGACGACTGTCAACGCACCTGAAGCACTCGACATCGGTGGGCATCTGTCCATCGCCTTCCTGGTCACTGGCTAGTGACCCAGACTCTGTCCCCTCTGCTTTCAGGTTCTTCAGAACTCCGATCCACTCTTGGATCCACCCGGACACTTTTCTCTTGGTCGCCAGCAGCACTTTGCAGCAGATCGCCATTCGAATCGACGACGAAACCCGACCCCGAAAGGCACCTATGCACCCGGCTTCCCTGGGTGAGGTAACACGAGTACTCCGGTGCTCCCATGGGTAGAGACTCTTCAAAGTCCTAGATCTCAAAGGGTTTTGTCCTAGTCCTCTTTTAAGTGTCCCTTTTCTCTAATTTCCCGATCCCGACTTTCTCCTTAGAAGTCAACGGCGTATCGCGGTTGTGTATTTACACTGCACGCGTCTCCCGTGGGTCCCCTGTGTCACTACCTTGGGTGGTTCCTTGTGGTCCAAGCACTTCTAGAGGCTCTAGGCCTAGTGTCTAGTTCAGTCGTGGTTCGCATACCACTTTATTGGTATATGGTTTGGTACGCCCCTAGGGCCCAAACGTGTATTTGTGCTATTACTGTGATTTAATAACTTCTAACTTATGTACTTCGAACTCTAGCCTCATAAAGAGACTAGAGGGGTGTGTTTAGCAATAAATACATATATTTTGAATATATACCTGGTGTGGTGCTCTTTCATTTGGTCACTCAAGAGATTATAGACTGGTAAAACAAGCTGCTTTACATTCCTTCAAGACTTAGCCTGAAGGCTGCTCTCCATAGCTACCACTAGGATAGCTTTCAATAAAGGTTGTCTTTAACCTATCTACCATAAGAGTCGATTTGGACTGGTGCACGGTGCCCACTATAATTAGTGGACAACATATACCAGGCCAACTTCTCACATTGGTGTGCAGCGTGTGGGATTCCAGCTTGCTATTGTTTTACCAGATAATCTCAATTGAATTGATCAACTGAAAACCACTAAAGGTACCTAAGGTACATATAATTTAAGCTTAGAATACAGTAAGTTCTACTGAACTTAGAGTTGTGTGTTAAGGGATAGCACAACCCTTTCTACAACTCAAGAGAGTTTAGTAGGCCACACTAGAGTAGGTAGTGCATACACCACACCACACTAGTAATGTCTTTAAGGGCAGGATCCAAAGAATCCTTGCAGAAAGCCATTGAGCTTCTACCCTCCAAGTATGATACACTCCCATTCTTGGAATTGAGAGCTTTATGTAACTTTAGAAAAATAAGGACAGGCCAAAGCCCCACCACCCAACACCTCAAGGAGTTGTTGGTGGCTTATGACCTTAGTAAGCCTGTAGGGACTGAAGGGGTAGGAGCTGAGGGTGGGGCAGGAGAAGAGGAGGACGCTAGGGGTACCAATACCCCCAGCCCCCCTCTGAAACTGGCCAGGAGGGTGACAATGACCCTGACCTGGAAAACCCAATCCCTCCTGTGGATGATGATGAGGATGATCAAGATGATGCCCTCTTTGTCCCCCAGGAAGGATTAAGAGTGTGCCCAGGAAGTCTAGATCTCCTTCTCAGGAGTCTAACCACTCTGGCACCTCTATAGGGAGCTCTGTCTCATCTCACAGGAGGGAATCCTCTCATGAGAGGAGAGACCGACTGGTCCAGTATGAGGAAACTCAGCTGGAGATCAGAAAAAAGCAATTGGCTTTAGATAGGGAATCCCTAGATCTCCTTAGAGAGAGAAGAAAGTTGGGACTAGAGTCCCATGGTGGCAGCCATGTCCCTAGAGACAGGGAAAGTTCCAATGACCATAGGAACCTGAGCAAGATTGTCCCTCCCTACCAGAGTGGGGATGATATCCACAAATGGATAACTGCTTTAGAGAGGGCCTGTAAAGTACAGAAGGTCCCTCAGGAGCAGTGGGCAGCAATCTTGTGGCTCTCCTTTGCAGACAAAGGTAGAGACAAGCTCCTCACTGTAAGAGAAGAGGATGCTGACAATTACACAGTCTTGAAGAGTGCTCTGATAGATGGGTTTGGCCTAACCACTGAACAGTATAGGTTGAAGTTCAGAGACACCCAAAAAACTCAGACTCAAGACTGGGTTGATTTTGTAGATTGTGCTACAAAGGCTCTGGAAGGTTGGATACATGGCAACAAAGTGCATGACTTTTTAGGATTGTACAATTTGATTATGAGGGAGCAGATCCTTAATAATTGTCAAAACCAGCTTTTGCACCAGTATCTGGTGGACTCTGATCTGACCTCTCCCCAAGAATTGGGAAAGAAGGCAGACAAATGGGTCAGAACCAGAGTAAAAACTAGAAATCAGGGTGGTGACCAGAAGAAAGATTCTACTAAGTCCCAAGAGAAAGGTGGGGATAAATCTAAGGATAAGTCCCCTATAGGGCCCCAAAATTCCTCTTCTGGGGGTGGGTCCCAAACTCCTTCCTCTCCTGAAAAGAAACCCTATTGCCATGTCTGTAAAAAGCCTGGGCACTGGAAAACTGATCCCAGTTGCCCCAGGATTGGCAATAAAGAAAACGTTCCTCCCACAACTACTACCACCCCTCCTGGTACTACCAGTAGTAATCCTCCAGTTGGGAGTAGTGCACCCAAAAAGTTAGGTGCTTTTGCAAGAGGAACAGAGGTGGGCCCTAGTTTAGACAGGGACCCCTCAACAGACTCCTCTGACTCTGATGGTGGTATAGGATTTGCCACCTTTACCATGGGTCCCATAGCATTGGGCAGGTACAGATTGGAGCCAATAATTAATGGTCAGAAAGCTGTGGCATTTAGGGACACAGGGGCTAGTGTCACCATGGTGGCAGGGAAACTAGTCCCCCCTCACCAGCTTTTACCTGAGTTTAAATACCAGGTGACCAACATTGATGGTGTCAGAACAGATCACCCCATGGCCATAGTCAATCTCAGCTGGGAGGGGGTCACAGGCCCAAAGAGAGTGGCAGTGTCCCCAACCCTACCTGTAGATTGCCTGATGGGCAATGATCTGGAAATTTCAGCCTGGGCTGAAGTTGAACACCAAACCCATCTTAGGATGCTGGGCGTCCCTGTAAAGGTTAGTGGGGCTGTAATGGCCACAGCCCCAGCCCAAGAATTTGGAGAGATGGAGCCTGAAAGAATGGCCCACTCTCCCCCAAAGAGAGCACAAGGGTTGAAGAAAAGTCTTCTTCCCTCCAGACAGTAGGTAAGGGTCAGCCTCCTCAGGGAACTGACCCTACCCCTAGTGAAGGAACTGCCCCAGAGGTAGTCAGGCCTGGCCTGGCCACACCCCTGATGGCAGAGGACCCTTCCAAGGTGGTACCTAGTCTGGAGCAGGTAACCTGCCCCTCTCTACCCTGCCTCAGTCAGCCCAGGGCTGCAGAGGTCAGGGAGGTCAGTGGACCCCCCAGGGCCCCCTGTCCAGAGGAAGCCCCCCCATCAGCAGATTAGGGGCACCCAGTCTAGTAGCCCTAGCCAGGTGAAAATTCCTCTACACACTGAGGGATCCCCCATACCTTTATGTAGGGACCTCCCCCAGAAGGACTCTGGTAGGCAAGGGCAAACCTGGGACCAGAAGGTTCCAAACCTGCCATGTCCCTCCAATAGTCCATCCAAAGGGACCCAACCCCCAGCTGTAGGCAGCCAAAGGTTGACCCTTAGAGCAAAGTGCAACTCAGTCATGGAAAGACAGGCATACATGGTGACCAGTGATCTGAGGAAGCTGAGGCCAACATTCCTAGGGCCTCACTTCTCTACTCAGACACCTCACCAGCCTTGTACTTTACCTAAGCACACCACAGGTAGTGATTCCCCATGGTGGAGACCCTCTCATACCCTTAGGGTGAGGGATTGCTTAGTGGACCATAAGACAGGGGGCAACCATGCTAGTGCAGGTGCTTCCTTATATGACCACTTAGTCAATGAAGGCTCAACTGGCCAAGGTTAGCCTTATCTCCTTTCGTTTGGGGGGTTATGTAGGAAGGTGGAATCTGACTATATGGTTGCCCCCACTTTTTTATGGTGTTTTGCTGGTTTATGACTTAGTTGGACTGGGATCCTGCTATTCAGGGCCCCAGTCTATCTGCTTTCTCTGTAAAATGGTTTCCATGTGCCTTAGGCACATCACTGATTGGGATCTGGAGTGCCCTTATAAGTCCCTAGTATATGGTATACTATGTACCAAGGGCATAGGTACCTCAGAGGCCTGCCAGGGGCTGCAGCATGTATTATGCCACCCCTGGAAGGCCATCCAAACTGACACCACAGGTCTGCTACTGCAGCCTGGGTAAGGTGGTGCATGCACCCCTTACTGTGATATAGGTTACCTATATCACTAAATACATACACACATATAAACCTATAAGTCACTCCTAAGGCAGGCCTTATCAATCCTAAAGGCAGAGTGCATGGTTCCTATGTGAGAGGGTGCCCCTGCATGAGCAGGGCCCCTCTGCAGCGTTCGGAGACCATCTCTGATGCTGTTTGTAGTGCAGCCTGACCATATACTCTTAAGCGCATTATATCCTCGCGGTAAAATGCTAACTTTGGAATGGCTGCACCTAAACATGTCGTGTTTGGTGTCAAACATCTTGGAATACTACCCCCCTGCCAATCCTGGCGGTGGGGGTAGCATTCCACCCTTCTAGGGGGAAAGACATGTTAACTCTGGCTAGCCCGGTAACTTCTTTCCAGAGCCCTGGCATCACAAAATGGATGCTGCTGCCACAGACACGAGTCTGGCCTCCTGCTGCTGGACGAAACTCCGGCAGGGGAGGCCTGGACAATAGGTTTCCTGTCCCAGGGAGGTGTGACCACCTCCCCAGACAGGATAATGTGTATTGGGGCTGGGCGGGAGCACTTTGGGTGCTTTGAAGTCCTGCACTGGGGGCACATTTGGTGTCCCTGTGCATACCCCAGTTCAAACCGGATCAGGGGCTTGCAGCCCCTGCTTTGGCGCGAACTGGACAAAGGGAAAGGGTGTAGCCACCCCTCTGCCCTGACCCACCCATAGGTGGGGCCACAGAGTAGTCCAACCCTATCTTTAGAATAAAGGTAGGAACCCAGTCCTTAGGACTTTAGATTATCCTGGACGAAACTCTGAAACTGAATCCTGGACCTTCGACGCTCTACTCACGATTAGAGGATTGAGGAATCTCCCTTGGGGTCAAGGAGTGACTCCCCTGCTTGGCAGGCACCAAAGAAGCATCTGTCCGGTTCGCATTTCTGAAGCTCCCGTCGCACGCCGAAGTCATCGCATCACCAGAGGTGGATTCTCAGACTTCCCCGAGGCTACCCTGAGTCCCCAGCAAAGCTGAGGCCTGTGGCTATCGTGGGTGACTTGAGACCGTGACCCCTGGACACCGAGCACATTTGCAAGTGCATCATCTTCTGGGTCTCCCAAGAAGTCGTGCTTTGGGCTCCGAGTAGCCCTAGCCTCCAGCACCACCTGCACCGAAGATCACTGGCCCCCACTCCACGAGTGTCCTGTAAGCCAGATCCACGTGCGGCGTCATGAGGCTCCTTCGCGGTCGCTAGCCCGTTGGCTAGTAGCCCTTAACGAAGGCCAATCCTTTTCTTACTTGGCATCCTGGTTGCTCCGGGCCTGCCCTCACTTACCCTCGCTGGGTGAGTTCCACAGACCTTGCTGGTCTGCACCATCGACGATCTACATCTTCACCGAGACTTGCCGTTGCCAAGGCTTGTTGGATCCAATCTGGTCGCCGACACCTCAGCACTCGACAGACATCGTGTACCAGCCCGAATCCTGCTCTTGGTCGCCGACAACGCCTCCTGGACCTCGTGGCTGAAGAGTCAAGACGACCGTCAACGCACCTGAAGCGCTCAACATCGGTGGGCATCTGTCCATCGCCTTCCTGGTCACTGGCTAGTGACCCAGACTCTGTCCCCTCTGCTTTCAGGTTCTTCAGAACTCCGATCCACTCTTGGATCCACCCGGACACTTTTCTCTTGGCCGCCAGCAGCACTTTGCAGCAGATCGCCATTCGAATTGACGACGAAACCCGACCCCGAAAGGCACCTATGCACCCGGCTTCCCTGGGTGAGGTAACACGAGTACTCCGGTGCTCCCGTGGGTAGAGACTCTTCAAAGTCCTAGATCTCAAAGGGTTTTGTCCTAGTTCTCTTTTAAGTGTCCCTTTTCTCTATTTTCCCGATCCCGACTTTCTCCATAGAAGTTAACGGCGTATCGCGGTTGTGTATTTACACTGCACGCGTCTCCCGTGGGTCCCCTGTGTCACTACCTTGGGTGGTTCCTTGTGGTCAAAGCACTTCTAGAGGCTCTAGGCCTGGTGTCTAGTTCAGTCGTGGTTCGCATACCACTTTATTGGTATATGGTTTGGTACGCCCCTAGGGCCCAAACGTGTATTTGTGCTATTACTGTGATTTAAGATCTTATAATCTATGTACTTCGAACTCTAGCCTCATAAAGAGACTAGAGGGGTGTGTTTAGCAATAAATACATATATTTTGAATATATACCTGGTGTGGTGCTCTTTCATTTGGTCACTCAAGAGATTATAGACTGGTAAAACAAGCTGCTTTACATTCCTTCAAGACTTAGCCTGAAGGCTGCTCTCCATAGCTACCACTAGGATAGCTTTCAATAAAGGTTGTCTTTAACCTATCTCCAATAAGGGGTTGTTTGGACTGGTGCAAGGTGCCCACTATAATTAGTGGACAGCATATACCAGGCCAACTTCTCACAATAGGGACGCCCAATAGTATGTTTGTATCCTCGGGAGTGCGATGCCGCCATCGTACCAGGTTCGGAACAGTTTCGTCATAGCTATGCGAGCTGGTTTATTATTCCAGAGGAGTTTGGTGACTTCTGCGTCTATGGCTCGGAAATAGGACTGGGGGACCAAGAAGGGCGTGTTTTGCAGGGCGTAAAGGAACCTCGGGAGTGCCATCATCTTAAAAAGTGCCGCCTTTCCCTTTCCCAAAAGCGTTAGTGGCAGCGATTGCCAGTATTTAGTGTCTCTTTGTAGCCGTCGCAGGGGAGCTTGGAGATTCAGGGTCATGAAGACCTCCGGATCGTGGGTGACATGGATTCCCAAGTATTTGAAAGTATCCCTGTGAGAAGTTGGCCTGGCATATGCTGTCCACTAATTATAGTGGGCACCTTGCACCAGTCCAAACAACCCCTTATTGGAGATAGGTTAAAGACAACCTTTATTGAAAGCTATCCTAGTGGTAGCTATGGAGAGCAGCCTTCAGGCTAAGTCTTGAAGGAATGTAAAGCAGCTTGTTTTACCAGTCTATAATCTCTTGAGTGACCAAATGAAAGAGGACCACACCAGGTATATATTCAAAATATATGTATTTATTACTAAACACACCCCTCTAGTCTCTTTATGAGGCTAGAGTTTGAAGTACATACGTTACGAGTTAGTTATCTACAGTAATAGCACAAATACACGTTTGAGCCCCAGGGCGTACCAAACCATATACCAATAAAGTGTTATAAGAACCACGACTGAGCTAGACACAAGGCCTAGAGCCTGTAGAAGTGCTTGGACCACAAGGAACCACCCAAGGCAGTGACACAGGGGACCCACGGGGACGCGTGCAGTGTATGAACACAGCCGCGAACCACCGTTAACTTCTATGGGGAAAGTCGCGATTAGAATTTAAAAGAAAAGGGACACTTAGAGGAGGACTTGGAGCAAACCCTTTGAGAACTAGGCTGTTCTAGTGTCAATACCCATGGGAGCACCGGAGTACTCGAGTTACCTCACCCAGGGGAGCCGGGTGCATAGGTGTCTTTCGGGGTCGGGTTTCGTCGTCTCTTTCAATGGCGATCTGCTGCAAAGTGCTGCTGGCGGCCAAGTCGAAAGTGTTCGGGTGGATCCAAAGGTGGATCGAAGATCTGAAGAACCTGAAAGCAGAGGGGACAGAGTCTGGGTCACTAGCCAGTGACCAGGAAGGCGATGAGCCGATGCCCACCGATGTCGAGTGCTTCAGGTAGGTTGACGGTCGTCTTGACTCTTCAGCCACAAGGTCCAGGAGGCGTCGACGACAACCAGGAGCTGGATTCGAGCTGTCCCACGACGTCTGTCGATTGCAGGGGTGTCGGCAACCGGATTGGACCCAACAAGCCTTGGCAACGGCAAGTCTCGTGGAAATAGAAGAAGGACGATGTTGCAGACCAGCAAGGTCTGGGGGACTCACCCAGCGAGGATAAGTCAGGGCACATCTGGAGCAACCAGGGAGCCCAAGCAGAAAAAGATTGGCCTTCGGGAGGGCCTACTAGCCAACGGACTAGCAACCGCGAAGGAGCCTCGAGACGATGCACGTGGAGCTGGCTCACAGGACACTCGTGGAGTGGAGGCCAGTGATCTTCGGTGCAGTTGGTGCTGGAGGCTGGGGCTACTCGAAGCCCAAAGCACGACTTCGTGGGAGACCCAGAAAAGGATGCACTTGCAAATGCGTTTGGTGTCCAGGGGTCACGGTTCCACATTATCCACGACAGCTACGGGCCTCAGCTTTGCTGGGGACTCAGGGCAGCCTCTGGGAAGTCTGGAAATCCACCTCTGGTGATGCAAAGACTTCAGGCGTCCCGCGGGAGCTTCAGCGATGCAGACAGGACAATTGCTTCTTTGGTGCCTGCCTGCAGGGGAGTCACTCCTTGACCCCAAGGGAGATTCTTCAGTCCTCTAATCTTGAAGTAGAGCGTCGAAGGTCCAGGATTCTGTGTCAGAGTTTCGTCCAGGTTAATCTAAAGTCCTAAGGACTGGATTCCCCTACTTATACTAAGGTAGGGGGTTGGACATACTCTGTGGCCCCACCTATGGGAGGGGCAGAGGGGTGGTTACACCCCTTTCCCTTTGTCCAGTTTCGCGCCAGAGCAGGGGCTGGAAGCCCCTGAGCCGGTTTGAACTGGGGTATGCACAGGGACACCAAGTGTGCCCCCAGTGCAGGATTTCAAAGCACCCGAGAGTGCTCCCGCCCAGCCCCAATACACACTATCCTGTCTGGGGAGGTGGTCACACCTCCCTGGGACAGGAAACCTATTGTCCAGGCCTCCCCTGCTGGAGTTTCGGTCAGCAGCAGGAGGCCAGACTCGTGCCTGTGGCAGCGGCATCCATTTTGTGATGCCAGGGCTCTGGAAATTCAGTACCGGGTATACCGGTGTGTACATGTCTTTCCCTCTAGAAGGGTGGAATGCTACCCCCGCCGCCAGAACTGGCGGGGGGTAGTATTCCAAGATGTTTGACACCAAATACGACATGTTTCCGTGCAGCCATCCCAAAGTTAGCATTTAACGCGAGGTTATAATGCGCTTAAGAGTATTTGGTCAGGCTGCACTACAAACAGCATCAGAGAAGGGTCTCCGAACGCTGCAGAGGGGCCCTGCTCATGCAGGGCACCCTCTCACATAGGAACCACGCACTCTGCCTTCAGGATTGATAAGGCCTGCCATAGGAGTGACTTATAGGTTTATATGTGTGTATGTATTTAGTGATATAGGTAGCCTATATCACAGTAAGAGGTGCATGCACCACCTTACCCAGGCTGCAGTAGCAGACCTGTGGTGTCAGTTTGGATGGCCTTCCAGGGGTGGCACAATACATGCTGCAGCCCCTGGCAGGCCTCTGAGGTACCTATGCCCTGGGTACATAGTATACCATATACTAGGGACTTATAAGGGCACTCCAGATTCCAATCAGAGATGTGCCTAAGGCACATGGAAACCATTTTAAAGAGGAAGCAGCTAGGCTGGGGTTCTGATTAGCAGGGCCCCAGCCAGACTAAGGTCGAAAAACAGTGAAGCATCAGCAAAAAGTGGGGGTACCCATGTGAAGCAGATCCTACTCTCCTACAATCTCTAGCTATTGTTACATCACAGCCAGCCGGCAGTGCTGGTGGAGGCCCTTTCAGGACATACAATACTGATTTAGTCCAGTTGATCGTGTACCCTGAGTGTCTTCCATATGAGTCACATATGTCTAGTATACGAGATAAGGAACGCTTGGGTGAGGCCATATAGAGGAGGACATCGTCTGCATATAGGGATATTCGGTCCTCGCATCCCTCCGTCCAGCGGAGCCCGCGAATGACAGGATCTTGTCATATCCAGGCCGCCAGGGGCTCTACTATGAGGGCAAAGAGGAGCGGAGACAATGGGCAGCCCTGTCTCGTGCCTAGGTGCAGTGGGAACTCTCTGGATATATGCCCATTGGCTACCACGTGTGCCATGGGAGTGGCATACAACAACTTAACCCAGGAACAGAATTTTGGCCCGAACCCCATCCTTATGAGGACGGCAAAGAGGAAGGGCCATTCGACCGTATCAAAGGCCATTCATGCGTCCAGGGACAATACGATGGCGTCCTCTTGTATGGTATGTTTGCGTCTCAGCACGCTATGAAGACGCCTCAAATTTAGGGCCGTATTTCGTCCTGGTATGAACCCTGATTGATCTGGGTGTATGAATGTAGCTAGGTGCGGTGTAAGTCGATTGGCCAGGGTTTTAGCCAATATCTTGGCCTCGGCGTTAATCAGAGATATGGGCCTGTAGTAGGTGCACTCCCAAGCAGGTTTACGAATGGCCACTATTGTTGCCGTACGTTGGTCATGCGGAAGTTCCCCCCGCCCAGACCGGCCTCATACATAGCTACGAGGTAGGGCGTGAGTGTCGTTGCATTTCGTTTGTACCACTCTATGGGAATACCGTTTGGGCCCAGGGCCTTTCCCGACTGGATATTGCCGATCGCTATCGCTAGCTCTTCCGTTGAGAGTTCTACCTCTAATAGTTGGGACTCCTTCTCTGTAAGCTTGGGAAGTCGGATATCACGGAGAAAATCCTCCGCCTCCGCTTGCGTTATTTGAAGCGCTGAAGTGTAAACCTGTTCGTAGTGATGCAGCGCGTACAATAAAAACTATCCTCCTCCCAGGCTACTTATAGGTCATCCAGGGGCAAACTATATTTCTCATATCCACATGACGATGGGGCCCATAAACATCGCCTAAACACACACACATACACTCCTGGATTTCCTTTTATACCTTTATGAAATTCCGTACTCCTAGGAGAAGCATGAGAACTAAATGGAGAACACCATTTTGTGTACCGCTGGAAGAGCAAGGATATCTATTTACCTTAATTTGTCACTTTCTTTTATTTATTTATTAAGATATTCCTGCTCATTGTTTTGTCGATGAATCATTCATTTAAGAAATTAGTTCATAGCGATTAAGACCAGCTGAATCACAATCAACCAATTACTCATGTCACAATCATTTAGGAAAATAACCACTGAGTCATTTTGGGTTTAAAGAATCTTAAATTTTATATAATTTTAA
Organism: Calotriton arnoldi; assembly: GCA_963921515.1. Lineage (NCBI taxonomy): Eukaryota > Metazoa > Chordata > Amphibia > Caudata > Salamandridae > Calotriton > Calotriton arnoldi. Next base: position 384,578 of record CAWUFW010010159.1, read on the forward strand.
AAGCATGAAAAGATTTAATACTTTATTCAATTATTCATTTTTTTATATTCACAATTTTATTAAGCATAATCAATTTATTGCAGAAAGGAAATTTTTGTCATGAAGCCAAAAACCTTAGTTACCTGCCTAGCTTCCTAATTTAGCCTAATGATTTCTAACCTAACTTTGGAATTAGAAATAGCCTGATTCTCATACTCAACTGTAAAGTTAAGACAGCAACAGCAACTTCAGCTCGTCAGCATCAGCTACCTGCAACCCGTCTCCTCTACTGCAACCACGACTCTCGAACTGCAACTGACTGTGACTGCAACCGCGACTGACATCAACTGCCTGGAACTGACCCCCTCCCACTAAGAGTAGGCCCTCTTATACCCTAATTCTAACTTTGCTAACTAACTGTTGCAACATTAATATCACGCTTTTCTCTCATTGGTCCATACATGTCAGCTTATTCATTCTTTAATCAAATTCTTTTGGATTTAAGGGTCCTTGGATCATTTCCTTTCCCATACGCTTAAACATTTCCATCCGATTCGATCAGTTCATTTGTATCTTCTTTTGACACATTCAAGAATTCCGCAGTCATTGTCCTTTCTCTTGGGCTCCTTTCCCACGGACTCTCTCCTGATCCTCACGGCACACTATCAGTTCAATTAGGTCACACCAGCCTTGACCATTTCTTGCATCCTAGCCTCTCAGATACATCACGCGGCTCCAGATTTCTTCAATCTCATCCCGTACCACGTGTCCCCTTGCGCCTGCGCACATCTTCCCACTGGCGGCCATTTTATCTCGCCACTCGGTTCTACTTTAGAAGCACTAATTTGAGGCAAATAAAACATAATTAAAATAGAGAAAAATATCCCTTTCGTTTCCCTCCCGTCTACGTATCCCAATTAGTTGTTACCTAGCAAAAAGCGACATTTAAGCTGCTCCTTACTTACCATCACTATTGTTTTTGCAACGACACATTTTATTTCTATGAAGCACAAACATGCATTTATTTTATTTAGTACGCTTTTTATTCTTACGTTATGATTAGACACACGGACATTCATTAGTAGATTATTTAGCACGTACATTAGCATATTACCATTCCCACATATACAATGTTGATTAATACATTTAACGAACATTTTTAATTAATTAATTATATAATTTGTTAGGGGTTAAATTTTTTTATTTTTACTGCTCCATCAATCCCCCTTTGGTGATTTTTAAATCACCACATAAAACCCAAGTCATACTTCTTTTCAGGCAGCATGTCTTTCATCCTTTACTTTCTGTTATTCATATCTCTGTCTCTTCTTCATCTTGCCTTTTAGTCTCTTTATACATGCTTTCTTTCATTTTCTCCAACTCAATTTCACCCATTTCTCTCTCTCTTTCTCTCATTATTCTGTTATTTCTTCTTATCTTATTCTGTCTTACTTTTCTCTTTATACATGTTATCACTATTTTCAATATCATTGCTAACAATATCACTATAGTTGCTACTATTATAACTTTCCCTATTACTAGTTTACTCATCCTAGTTAACCAATTTGCTACTGAGGAAAACCCTCTACCAAGTTTTCCCAAAACACTTTCAACCTCCAGTGGGACTAATTCTTTGTGCAGACTTGTAATATTTGTAATATACTTCTGTATATTTTCACTGTTATCCGGAATGTAAGTACAACAATGTTGGACTTTTAACATTCCACAGACTCCACCCTCTTTTGCCAAAAGAATATCAAGGGCAAGCCGATTTTGCATCACCATAGCTCTCATGGCAACCATTTCGGTATTTACCATTAAGAACCCTCCCGCAGTATCTGTAGACAAACGATCTACTACTGTGGATAACTTCCGAATTTTAAATGCATTCAAAGATATTCCCACTGCTGGTATCAATGCTCCAAAAATATCTCCTACAATTTCTGAAAAACTTTCCCTCTTTCTACGTTTAAATCTATTAATCATCTTGTATGTTCCCTTTTCTTCTCTGTCCATGTGAAAGATTTTTGGAAAGACCAGGCCTACATAGCAAGTTCCATACCAATGGTCCGGTAACCTGTAATAAGCTCTATTCCCACAAATATAATAGATACCTGGAAATATTGGATCTTTTCCACCTTTGAATCCCCAACCTCCCAGAATTTGATAATTGTCATGGCAGACACTGGAACCTACAAAGTAATTGTCATAGACTGTCTTATTTCTCCTAATGCACAACTTTCCTGTTTGCGGCCAATCTAATGTCATTGCTGCATTTATCTTTTTCCCTTCATGATTTCCTTCCTCAAACGTCCATAAGCGTTTTCCTTCCTCTTTTATTGCTTCTTTTTGAAATTTCATTCTTCTTTCCTCAACCATGTCTAGAAATACTTTTTCTTCTTTCCTTAACTCACAGGTAAGGTTGTTACTAACTATTTCTTCTAACGTTAATTTTCTATGTTCTAAAAAGAATTCTCCTAAAACCTTTGCTGGTTTTACTTTGTTAAGTTCTGGCACTACAGGAATGTTTGCAAATATCTTATCTATATCAGTATAATAAGATTCTAATCTACCTGTTTTATAAAATAAACTTGCTATTACACTACATGTTATTCCATAAGTCAAAGGTAAGTGATGATAAGTCACACCTTCAGATACTGATGCAGGCAATTGCATACAAACATAACAATCTCTCACTTCCATTGTTTTTACGTACTCATACAACAACTTTGTAAAAACATTCTTTGAAAAATCTGTTACTGACCTATCCTTATGCAACTCTGCACTACTTCTTAAAACAACTTGTTCTTTAATATTAGTTTCTTTTTCTTGTTTAGTATCATTCTTTGCTTCTATCACAGCTACACTAATAGGAATTGTGATTGCTAATACTATCCATATGGTCATTAATAACCCTGTACAAAAGCAGCACATTTTGCACCATCTCTTTATAAAATCACATTTATTTCTTCTATTCTCATTATTTTCCATTTTTCTTTTTCTATTTGTTAATTTTTCAGAAAATTGTGTCACTACACCTCAGAAATGACTTAGATGCCACTCTGCCTCCAAAAGTCTTTGCTTAGTACTTTCTTTAATTCTCTCCAGAATTCTTTCGTTGTCACATCCGGTGATTTGTCACGTCCAGTAAATTGTCACGTCCGGCAGAAGCACTTTAAGTCTTCACTTCAGTTTCGTTGCATCTCACCTTTTCCCATCCGACTTCTCAGTCTCTGGTTTCCGTGAGTGTTTTCTTCTTCTCTTTTGTAATCTGTTAGTGCAATATACAGCCACTCAGGTGACTTAAATTTTGAATTTATTTTTCTTGTCCTTTTGGACTTTTGTAATCTTTTTCCACTGGGTTTTTCTTGTTCCTTTTGACTTGTTACTTCATTTACTTGTTCAGCATCTTCATCTTCTGCTCTTATTATTCTATATCTCAATTTTCTTACATAGCTGTTGGGCCAATTATCTCCTTTTCTTGGCCTTTTGACCTCACCCTCTCTTTCTTCTCTTTCCGATCTCCAATTTCTTTTTCTTGATTCAGTCTTTGCTTTTTCCTCTCCTCCACTTTCTTCTGTTTCTGTTTCAACTGTCTCACTATTGTTTCTTATTTTGAAACTTATAATCTCATCATCTCCTACTGGTGGATCTGTCTTTTCCTTTTTGTTTTCCCTTATCACTGTCCCTCCTCGGGGTTCTTCCGATTTGGTGTTTTCCTCCTTATCTGCTTCTGAATTTCCCTGTTCTCCTGTTTCTCTATCTATCCCTATTGCTCCTCGGGGTTCTTCTCGATTTTCTAACTTTTTGTGTACTTCTTTCTCTACTTCATCTATTAATATTGTTTCTGAAGGATTTCCACCATAACTTGTACTTGGTTGTTCATTTAACTCAATTTCTTGCTCAGTTTCTTCTCTAATTGGTTTATAACCCCAAGTTCCCTTTCGAAATTCTTCCCAATTTGCAGCTGAATCATCAGATCCTGAAGTTGTGTCAGATATTTCCAGATGTCGACTTACAGGTCGATCTTCAAGTTCTGGAACTTCTGAATTTCTTTCCTCTTCTTCTTCTTCTTCCTCTTCTTCTCTAGAGGTGTTTTCCGTTGGGGTCTCCAGATGTCGACTTTCAGGTCGATCTTCAAGTTCTGGCACCCTTTCTTTTATCTTGGTTGTTCCCGCCGTTAAACTTTTATCCCACACTTCCAGACGCCGACTCACATGTCGATCTGTAGGTTCTGGAATTCTGATTGTGTGGCTGGCATGAACCCAGTTCTTTACTCCTGCACACTTGACAGCAGTCGTTGTTACTAGGATTACCTGTCTTGGCTCATCCCAACGCGGAACTAGACAGTTTCTTCTCCTGTGGACTTTAATACGGACCCAGTCTCCTGGATTCAAGTCGTGGGCTGGTTTTCTTTCAAGAGTGGTCGCATCCGGTCCAACCTGATGAAACACAGAACGCACCACATCAGCCAGTCCTTTGCAATAATCCAGTATTAGATCATCAGTTATTGTCAATAACTTGTTGACTGGTACGTGGGCTTGTCTCATTGCTCGTCCCATGATCATTTCATGAGGACTGAGTCCCGTTTTCTTTTCAGGGATGCTTCTGATGGTCATCAGAACAAGAGGCAGTGCATCTGGCCATTTGAGTCCTGTAGCTTGACACATTTTTCCTAATCTGTTTTTAATCGTTCCATTTATCTGCTCTACTACCCCAGAAGCTTCTGGTCTGTAAGCACAATGTAGTTTTTGTTTAATACTCAATGCTTCACAAATCAATTGGATCAACTCATTTTGAAAATGTGTTCCTCTATCTGTCTCAACTGTGACTGGAAAACCATACCTCGGAATGAACTCTCGTAGCATAAGTTTTGCCACTGTTGTTCCATCATTCCTTCTTGTGGGGTATGCCTCCACCCAACGAGAGAACAAACAGACGACCACCAGAACATATCTTAATCTGTTACTAGGGGGCATCTCAATAAAATCCATCTGTATCCTTGTGAATGGACCTCCTTCTCGTCCTATTGTTCCTAGACTCACTACTGTTTTTCTTCCTGGGTTAAATTGTTGACAAATAAGACATCTTTGACAAAGACTTTCAGCAATGGCTCTGAATTTTGGATTATACCAAGTTTGTCTAAAAAGTCTGATCATTGCATCTCTCCCAATATGAGCTTGTCCATGGTACATCCGTGCCATGTCTGCAATCATGCTATCAGGCATGACTGGTCTTTCATCTCTGTATACCCACACTCCATTATCTTCCTGTCTTCTACATCCTGCTTTAATCCAGTAATCCTTTTCCTCATCTCTTGCTGTTTCTTGTAACTGCCTTACTTCATCCCATGTTTCGACTGCATTAGTGAAAAGCAAAGGACAAGAGACATGCTCCCTTTCTCTATTTCTGTTCAGGGACGCCATGTTTTCCGCACAATATCTAGCGATCTCGTCAGCATAATTATTGCCAACCGCTATGTAATCTTCGTTTTTCTTATGCGCCTTGCACTTCACTACAGCTATTTGTTTAGGCAGCTGTATCGCCTCAAGCAGTTTTTTAACATAATCTCCATTTCTGATAGGTGTTCCTGCAGATGTCAAAAATCCTCTTTGTGACCAAATCTGGCCAAAATCATGTACGATGCCGAAACCATATTGGCTATCGGTCACAATCGTGATTCGTACATTTTTCCCCAATTTACATGCTTGAATCAAAGCAATTAGTTCCGCAACTTGGGCAGACCTAACTCCTTTCAGACAAGACGCTTCCATTACAGTTGCCACTGTGCATACTGCATAAGCTGCGCTTAACACTCCTTCCTTTGTGCGTAAACATGAACCATCTACAAACATGACATAATCGGATTCCTTTAACGGTTCATCTTTTATGTCAGCTCTTGGTTTTGTGCAATATTCCAGCACATTCAGACAATCATGATCTACTTCATCTTGTTCAATTATACTCTCTTCATCTGGCAATGAAGTCGAAGGATTTACATTTATGCATCTATCTATGGTCACATTTTCTGCACTCAAGATGACTTTTTCGTACTTAGTCAGCCGACTATGTGTCATGTACTGTGTTTTTGTTCTTGTCAAAAGAATTTCTACTGAATGGGGAACATATACTCTCAGTGGATACCCCATCACTATACCTTCACTTTGTTCCAGACTTACACAAGTAGCAGCAACTGCTTTCAAACATCCAGGCAATGCCTTTGCTATAGGATCTAAAACAGCTGAAAAGTAAGCTATAGGCCTCTTCATGGTGCCATGTTTTTGTACTAGTACTGAAAATGCACATCCATCTCTTTCACTGCAGTATAACTCAAAATCTTTCTCATAATCAGGCATGCCTAATGCAGGGGCCTCACACAGTTTCCTTTTCAATTCTTTGAAAGATTTCATTTCTTCTTTGTTCAATTCAAAAGGGTCTTTTACATCTTTCTTTGTCAATTTTTGTAATGGTTTTGCAATCAAAGAAAATCCACTTATCCATTGTCGACAATATCCAACCATTCCCAAAAACATTCTTACCTCTCTTTGAGTCATTGGTGCTCTCATTCCTTGAATCATTCTTACTCTTTCTGTCGCTATTTTCCGCACTCCTTTCTCAATTTTATGTCCTAAATACTGGACTTCTTTCTGACAAAACTGTAATTTTGAAGGGGACACCTTATGTCCTCTTTTCTCCAAATGGTTCAGTAAAGCAATTGTGTCACTTACACATGCCTCTTTGGTTTTCGATGCCACCAATAGGTCATCGATATACTGCACCATCACTGATTTTTCTGGCATTTTTAAATCTTCCAGAGATTTCTTTAGAATCTGATTAAAAATTGAGGGGCTCTCTGTATACCCCTGAGGAATTCGGCACCATGCCAAAATACGCTCTCCAAAACGAAATGCAAATAATGGCTGGCTATCTGGATGCAAAGGAATAGAGAAAAATGCATGACACAAATCTATCACAGTGTACCACTCAGCTTCATGCGGAATTTGATATAGAATCACTGCAGGGTTTGGCACTATTGGACAGCATGGTACAACTATTTTGTTGATCTTTCTCAAATCCTGTACTATTCTGTATGTTCCATTTGGCTTTTTCAGTCCCATAATAGGTGAATTACATGGACTGCTCATGATTTCTTTCAGAATTCCCTGTTCAATCATCTTATTTATCACAGGAGTTATTCCTTCAATTATTTCTGGAGTTAATTTGTACTGTGGCGTGTTTGGATAACTTATCCCTTCTTTCACTGTCACTTTTACAGGATCAACTTCTCTCATTAATCCAATGTCTTCTCCTGTAAAATCCCACACACCTTCTTTCACTGTACTTTTTAATTCTTCTGGAAGTTTTCCTGCATCAAATGCAGGAAACAACCCATTCATTTCAGGTTCCTGATTCATCAAGGTTACTTTATACAAAGCATCTTCGTCTGAAGTCTGAAAACCAATTCCATCTGGTGTACAATAAATTGTGCAATTCATTTTACACAAGAGGTCACGACCTAGAAGATTTACAGGACTACAATCGCACACTACAAATTTATGCATTTTCCTAAAAGAACCAATTTTTACTTCTACCAATTCAGTAAGTGGGGTTTTAATCTGCTGATTGGCAACTCCTACCACTTGGATGCATTCACCTGAGAGAGGAAGGTTCGGAATTTCCACTGACCTAACAGTAGAACGGGTAGCTCCAGTATCGACAAGGAATGTTACGTTTGCTCCATTCACTTCTCCATCCACAAAGGGACCAGACTGATCTACCTCTAGAGTTGCGCCAAGCACGCACTCTTTCCCCTCTCTTGCGCACCGTCAGAAACTTTCATCTGGGTCATCCTCACTCTGATGCAACCAATACTGGGAAATGTTAGCTGCTCTCGGCAACTGTGTTACCTGTTCTCCTCCGTAGAATCCTGTTTCTGTACTGTATCTTTGCTGGTTAACAGTGTTGGGAAGTGGTGGTTGTGGCACCTGATTTTGTTGAACAACTACCTCATTCTTCACCTGTGGAGTTAATGATTGATGTTCCGGATTAGGTTTAGGTGGGAACTTACACTCATTTCTCCAATGCCCTAATTTTCCGCAATTATGACATGGCCATTTCTTCTTTGCCTCTTCTAGACTCACTTGTCCTTTTCCTTTACCTATATTTGGTCGCATCTTATTTTGTCCTGATTCGTTTCCATTATTATTATCCAATTGAGCTTCTTGTTTTTCTGCCACTTTCACTTGTGCCCACATTGCTTTTTCTTTCAGCTTACGCTGTTTACTCTCTATTTCATCACTACAATACTTAGCATACCTCAGCACCTCATCTACACTTGCATTCTGCCAGTTTATCATATGTTGCTTAATCATATCACTTATTTCTTGTTTCAAGCCAAATACAAATCGGTATACAAAATGACTCATATCCTTCTCACTTAATTCCTCATAACCACTATACTGTTTGAAAACCAACAATAATCGCTCATAATATGCATGTACACTCTCCTTGCTTTCCTGTGTAGTTCTATCAATCTTAACCCAATCTGTTTCTTTTGGAGGAATCTTATTTTTCAAAAAGGTAATCACCTTATCGTATTTCTTCATCACATCTGGTCCTGGAGCTCCTGTCTTAGGATCTCTTGGATATTCTGTAGTTGGCCAGTCAACTGTAATCTTACATTCTGACCATAGATCCGTTGGTACCACTATGTCAAACAATCCATCCAAATCTATCCACAACACTTTCGAGACCTTTACAAACCTTTCTACCTGTCGGTACCACTCAACTGGCTTTTCTCTTAACTTTGGAAAGTCATTTGTAAATGACAGGATGTCCTGCCTAGTCCAGGGAACATGCACATAACTACCACCTGGAGTTTCTCTCATAGGGTACTCTTTAACAACGTGTTCCTTTTCTGTTATCATAAAAGCCAATGAACCTTTGTCTACGCTTTTCTCATTCTTCTTTGTCCATCTAACCTTCCATCTGTCCACATCACCCCATTTTCTCAACAAAACAATCAACTCTTTTATCTGTGTCAGCCTTCCTGCTGTATTCAAATTTTCAATATCTTTTTCACAAAAATCTACTCTGTATGGATTCTGCAACGTTTTTACTTTTGCAAAATCTATTCCAATCTCACCGGCCACTTCTTCTAGTTTGTCATGTAAATTCTTTGCCCTCCATGTTATACTTTTGCACAGAAACATTATTTCATCATCCTGATAATTCTTAATCTTTTCTGTACCAATCGTTCCCAGAATTAATTCTTCCATGTCAATCTTCAATCTGATCACATCTAATGGTTTTTCTTCCGTTTCTTTTATTTTAAAAGCTTTTATCCACTCATTTAACTCATCAGGAGTCGGACCTATAGGAGTACTATTTATTTCTGTCCAATTTCCACTCTTTTCAGGTGTCACTGTTGCAGATTCAGTTACCATAGGCATTTTCCTACCGCTACACTCATTTACTGTCAAATTTTCAGGTGGACTTGGTCTGTAAACACTAGTCAAATTGCTCGTACCTGGACTTGTTTCTATTCTTTCCTTTTCTCTTTGGAATTGCGAACTCAAGGGAATCACCAGAGATCGTTCATCAATTTTCTGATTCTCGAAAACTGGTATTACTGGACCTATTGTTACGGGTACGGTAACTGCTTCCATATTCTTTGTTAATTCTCTAATTTTCTCAGTTAATTCTTTTGTTGTCCTTGCCAATTCTCTTGCACTATCATTTTCTATTCCCTCATTTTGGGAAGTTCTTATTTGTTCTTGTGACCTATTTATTTCTTGTCTTTTTTCTGGACTTTTATTTCTCATAGCTTCTATTGGTGGCGCATTTGGTGTCACCACTGTAGAATTCTGCTGATACGGAGGTGGATTTTTACTTAATATATCTTCCAGCAACTCGTCATCCGTTTCGCTCTCATGCATATACTTTTCTCTCTCTAAATGTTTCTTTTTCTCAGTCCGTTTTTTCTTAGTCCCTTCCTCAACTGTGAAAGCTGGAAACAAACCTCCTGTCATGTTAGCACATCTCCATCGTTTTATTCTGTCCTCATGATTCATTCCCCACATTCTTCCGGGCACGAACTCATAACCTTTCATACCTCTGAATCTTTCTTTTTCGTACATCTCATCTTCCCATTCTGTTAAAGCCTCAAACTGTGTCGGTCTAGGTCTAGGTTCCAATTTAAGCATCTTTTCTTTTAAATTCCGTAAAATCGCTACATTAAAAGAACCATTTTCAGGAAAAGCCAATGCTCCATCATTCTTTGTATATTTTACCCAATTATCCAACCATATGCACGTATGATATCCATATTTCAGCATCATATGTGAAGCTGCTGATTTTGGCGGAGGAATTACTTGTCCCTCTCTAGTCACAACCTTTTTGTCTTTCTTAAAGAAATTCTTTAATTTCGTTGTCCATGACGTTCTCTCCCTTTCGTACTCGTAATATGGCATGTTTTCTATTTGTTTTCTCTTTACTCTAACGCTGTTTCTGTGTACGGAACTTCGTCCAATTACAGCGCGATTCACACTAACGTACCAATCAGAACAATTTCCACCGTCCGCGAACCAACCAATCCTAGCGCGGCACTTTTCTACGTCACTCCTGCTCTGTATTCACGTGACTAGTGCACTGACCAATCCTAGCGCGGCACTTTTCCACGTCACTTCTACTCTTTACCCCTCCTTTACAAAATTTATCGGCAATTTTTCCTTTTACTGTTTTTCTTCGTTAGTTACAACAAATAAACAATTCCATAGTCTGATTCGCTAAACAAAGTGACAGCCTTGTCCTTTTACACAAGACTCCTGTTTTTCCAGTAGGCAGCGCTTACCTCTACCCTACCACAGAATTATTTGCTTTTGTCGATAAAGTAGCACTTCCCTCTACCTTACCCTTCTTTCAAACAAACAATTTACTCGTTTCTCTGGGGATAAGACACATGTGGAGACTAGGCTCCTGAGAATTAAGGCCAAAGTTTCACAAGTAAACGTGATTTGCTATTTCATTTACACACTTTTCACACCGAAATCCCTAACATAACACAACCTGTGTTATAACCAAAATGAATTCAGACCATGTACCAAATTCCATGTGACTTCTCTTGCCACACGTGTTCCACTTCCTACATCCCAGAAGCGTGAAAACTTACATATAACATAACGCGACTCAACATATAGTGTTAGTCATCAAATAATCAATAATCAATAAACAATAATCACTAAACTAATCTATAGAAAACCATAACTCTGCTACCAAGAAATCTGATGCAGCGCGTACAATAAAAACTATCCTCCTCCCAGGCTACTTATAGGTCATCCAGGGGCAAACTATATTTCTCATATCCACATGACGATGGGGCCCATAAACATCGCCTAAACACACACACATACACTCCTGGATTTCCTTTTATACCTTTATGAAATTCCGTACTCCTAGGAGAAGCATGAGAACTAAATGGAGAACACCATTTTGTGTACCGCTGGAAGAGCAAGGATATCTATTTACCTTAATTTGTCACTTTCTTTTATTTATTTATTAAGATATTCCTGCTCATTGTTTTGTCGATGAATCATTCATTTAAGAAATTAGTTCATAGCGATTAAGACCAGCTGAATCACAATCAACCAATTACTCATGTCACAATCATTTAGGAAAATAACCACTGAGTCATTTTGGGTTTAAAGAATCTTAAATTTTATATAATTTTAAAAGCATGAAAAGATTTAATACTTTATTCAATTATTCATTTTTTTATATTCACAATTTTATTAAGCATAATCAATTTATTGCAGAAAGGAAATTTTTGTCATGAAGCCAAAAACCTTAGTTACCTGCCTAGCTTCCTAATTTAGCCTAATGATTTCTAACCTAACTTTGGAATTAGAAATAGCCTGATTCTCATACTCAACTGTAAAGTTAAGACAGCAACAGCAACTTCAGCTCGTCAGCATCAGCTACCTGCAACCCGTCTCCTCTACTGCAACCACGACTCTCGAACTGCAACTGACTGTGACTGCAACCGCGACTGACATCAACTGCCTGGAACTGACCCCCTCCCACTAAGAGTAGGCCCTCTTATACCCTAATTCTAACTTTGCTAACTAACTGTTGCAACATTAATATCACGCTTTTCTCTCATTGGTCCATACATGTCAGCTTATTCATTCTTTAATCAAATTCTTTTGGATTTAAGGGTCCTTGGATCATTTCCTTTCCCATACGCTTAAACATTTCCATCCGATTCGATCAGTTCATTTGTATCTTCTTTTGACACATTCAAGAATTCCGCAGTCATTGTCCTTTCTCTTGGGCTCCTTTCCCACGGACTCTCTCCTGATCCTCACGGCACACTATCAGTTCAATTAGGTCACACCAGCCTTGACCATTTCTTGCATCCTAGCCTCTCAGATACATCACGCGGCTCCAGATTTCTTCAATCTCATCCCGTACCACGTGTCCCCTTGCGCCTGCGCACATCTTCCCACTGGCGGCCATTTTATCTCGCCACTCGGTTCTACTTTAGAAGCACTAATTTGAGGCAAATAAAACATAATTAAAATAGAGAAAAATATCCCTTTCGTTTCCCTCCCGTCTACGTACCCCAATTAGTTGTTACCTAGCAAAAGCGACATTTAAGCTGCTCCTTACTTACCATCACTATTGTTTTTGCAACGACACATTTTATTTCTATGAAGCACAAACATGCATTTATTTTATTTAGTACGCTTTTTATTCTTACGTTATGATTAGACACACGGACATTCATTAGTAGATTATTTAGCACGTACATTAGCATATTACCATTCCCACATATACAATGTTGATTAATACATTTAACGAACATTTTTAATTAATTAATTATATAATTTGTTAGGGGTTAAATTTTTTTATTTTTACTGCTCCATCAGTAGTGACGTGCTAGGAGGTCTACTATTTCTTGGGGGTTCGGTGTAATTTCTCCCGTGAGGAGCTGGAGTTCCGCGATCCACCTATCTGCCTTCTCTCGCTTGTCGAGCCAGGCCAGAAGCTAGCCTGCTTTATCGCTGATTTCATATATAGTGTGTTGGGTGGCGGAGATTCGCATCTTCGCTTCCTCCCACAAGTGGTCTTTGTACTCCTGTTTTTTGAGGAGCAGTAAATGGGTGTTTGTGTCGGAGGGGTCGTGTCCGTGGGCCCTCTCCAAGTCGCCCACCTCTTGTTCGAGTGTCACCACTGTCTTGGCATTTTCTATTTTGTGGTTTCTTATAAGTGAGATCGCCTGTCCACGGAGCACTGTCTTGTATGCTTCCCATAGGACGAGTGGGGAGGAGACCGAGGGCGCGTTCTCATGGAAGTAGTGTTTGCTGGGGTCAGTCAGTCCCTTCCAAATTTCCGAGTTCTTAAGATATCCCGGGTAGATCGGGAATATTCAACGCTGTGTTGTGGCGTGCCACGTATAGAGAGGGCTGAGGGGGGAGTGATCCGAGATGCCTCTCGGTAAATGCGTAACGTCTAGGAAATTCCCAACCTCGCCTGCCGGTACCAGTATGTGATCTATTCTAGATAGGCTGTTATGTGCGCCCGAGTGATAGGTGTATTGTCGTGTCTGTGGAAAGCGGAGTCGCCAGATGTCTACCAGACCCATGGTGTCTAGAAAATCCGTTAGGTTAGTGTGCGTCTGATGCTGTTGTCGAGGGGGTGTGCGGTCTAAGGTATCATCTAGCGTTGCATTGAGATCACCCCCTATAACTAAGTTACCCTGTGGGAGCTGAAGTAAGAATGCGCTGAGCACCGGAAATGCCAACGAGTGGAGCGCGGGGGGATATATACCGAGACTATGTTGAGCACCCGACCTTCCCATTGGCATGACATTGCCGGGAATCGGCCCTGATCGTCTGTGTATGTGTGTTTTATGACAATCGGGTGTTGTTTTTTGACAAGGATCCCTACCCCCCGGGAGCCGGATGTAAACTCCGAGTGTACCGCTAGTTTGAAGCCCCATCTGTCGAGTGCTTTGCAGGTCATCCCTGTTAAGTGAGTCTCCTGTATCAGGGCTATTGCTGGTGCTTTATGCTTTAAATATTGTAGGACTAGTCCTCGCTTGAGCTTATCCCGGAGACCGTTGACATTCCAGGATATTATAGGTAGGTGCTGCGGGCGTGTTGGCGCTAAGTCGGTGGGGTCAGGTGACGTTGCCATGGATAGTGTTGGTGATGCGTGCTACACGATGCGGATATCTTTGCGGCAATACAAGAGCAGTATGTGTGAGTGTTGGAAACGGGGTAGCGTGGTGCAGGGCGGGCAGGCCAAACTCCAGAGGAAATGTGTAAAGCATCCGCGCAGCACACACAGGCGACACACCAGGCACACTACAAAAAGGAGACTACACCAGTTGGAGTAAGAAAAATAGCATCTGTATTGGGCAACAGCCTAGCAGATGGTAAACCACATTGGTAACACGGCGCCAACCGGCACCCGGTATACATAAAACAGTGGGGACTATGTACAGGGCAGCGCCAATCGGGCCGCTGCCAGCATTAACAAAAGCATGGGATGAATCAGGTTCAATTCAGATAGGTACATTCAATTTGGTGAAAGTCATAATGCAGGTAAGTCATACAGCAGTTGTGCTTAGGCCCCTATTCCATTTAGTAAAGGCCTTACAAGCCTGGCATAACCCCTCGCTGCAGATTAGCCTGCGCGCCACTTCACCCAGGGGAGCCCGACTCCCGGGCCCCTGGCAAGGCAATGTCCCTCAACGAACGTTGCAGCTGCCCACTTTGATCCGGGGCAGCTGTATAGACAGTGCAACACAGGGGGAAGGCGGGCACCGACAATGTGCCCCGACACCACCCCCCGACCAAGTCAAGGGCAGGGTAAATAGGCCCAATCGTTGCAGCGACTCGCTACTGCGGTGCCGCTGTGTGTCCCCAAGGGTCACTGGCACTTTCGGTGCCTCTGGGACCCCCTAAGCCTAAAGCGCCTCCTACGTCGCAGCTGCCCACTGTCAGACGGGGCAGCTGTACGGATTCGCCCAACACCGGGGGCGGGCACCGGCAATGTGCCCCGTAGCCCCCTCCCTGCTGCTACAGGTTCCTTCAAGGCAGCTGCCCACTGGCAGGCGGGGCAGCTGTGCAGGACGTTCACACGGGCCCTCCTGGAGGCCCTCCTGGCACCCGCAATCCTCTACGAGCCCCCCTCTGGGACTCGGGGTGTAAAGTTATGCCCCAACACGTTACAGCTGCCCACTGTTATACGGGGCAGCTGTGAAGTCAGCGCGGGCACACCGGTGCCCTCTGAGCAACCAGGGGGAGGTGGGCACCGACAATGTGCCCCGACGTCACCCCCAACCACCAGCAGACTTGGCCCCACTCACCGGCTATCCTGAGGGGACTCTGCTCCTCGGGTCCACGTGGGCAGCATGGGCGCCTGCAAGGCTCCGATCGAGCCCCTCCTTCCCAGGACCCTCCTACCGGACGGCTACTGCTGCGCGCTGGCTCTCCTCCTCTTCACCCGGGCCTCCCCTTGTGGGGCCCGGGGCTTCAGCACAGAGCCCGCGAGGCTCCTGACAGCACTCCTCTTCACTCCGGCACCGGCGTCCTCACACGATGCGGGGTAGGCTCCCGCCTCGTCCCACTCTCCTCCGTCCTTCACTTGGGCCCCCTCCTGGGACCCGGGACGTTGATGCGGAGCCCGCGAGGCTCCGGACCTCCCTCTCTTCCGGAGCGAAGTCTCCGGCGGCGTTGGCCAGCGCGGGGTGGGCTCCCGCCTGGATCCTACTTCCGGGACTCTCTTCACCCGGGCCCCGCGAGGCTCCCGACGACCTCCCTCGACTTCCTCGCTTGCGGGGCGGGACTTCCCCCAGGCGCTCTCACCAGCGCCAATCCCAGCGCGGCTCCCCTGACGTCACGGGGAAGCCCGCGCAGCGCTCCTGGGTCTCCCGGGCCGGCGGTGACTCCAGGCAACTCCTCTTCTCCTCACAGAGGGGTAGGCTCCCTCCCAGCACAAGCACACACGCGGGGTAGGCTCCCGCTGTATTTTTAAAAGTAATAACGCGGGGTGGGCACCCGCGAAGGTCTTCACCAGGCAGGAAGGCGCGGGGTAGGCTCCCGCGGCACTTCCAAATAAGCCGCTCTCCTTCACGCTAGCGCGCGACAGCGCTCCCGAGGCCGCGGCGGTGATCCTGGGCAGTTTCAGCATGCGGGGTGGGCTCCCGCCACGCAGCATACACACGGGGTAGGCTCCTGTGGTATTCTTAAGCACCCAGCTCTCCCTGGCAGCACACGAGCAGCGCTCCACTTCTTAGCGCTACACAGCGCTTTGCAGACGGTGTCTTCAGGGGGTTACAGCGCTTTCCAGCTCCCGGGCACAGCGCTAGGGTGCAGGCATCAGCCCTCTTCTTCCTGCAGGCGGCACCGGCAGCGCTCCCCCTCCAGGGTCCCCCAGGATGAGTAGCGCTCTGGCAATCCAGCGCTGCAGGCACCCTCTCCCTTCTTCTGGCACCGCAGATATAGCGCTCACCGGCGCTAGAGGCCAAGAGACATGTAATGCAGGGCGAGATCAGTGGCTAGTAGGGCGGCTCACAAGTCCCGAAGCAGCAGCTCCTCAGAACGGTCATCCTCCGGTAGGGTGGCAATCCTGCCAGCACAGCAGCCTCCACTCCGGCAATGTCTCTTCATTGGCCCTGGGGCCTACAGGGGGGTGTAGATGGGCACAGGGGCCAGCACACAGGCCCAATGTGGCGGTCTCCCCTGGCAGAAGGTCCCTTCCCCTTCAGTCCAGGCTCTGCACTGCCTCAGTCTCCTCACATGGCAGCTAGAAGGTTCTCTCCGGAACCGGTTCTAACTGGTTCAGGGGGAGGAGTAGAGCACCCTCGGTGCGACGCTTCCCTCCAAAAGCAGGGGGCGCTGGGGGACAAACCACTAGGCTGCCAACCCACCTCAGTCAGGCGTCACATGGGCAGGCAGGCATGGCGTCCATTTTAACAGTGACATTTTTCCACAGTGCTTTTCTAAAATGGCGGCGCTAACAGTGTGTACCATATTACACAGCATTTGTTATGTTCTGTTCAGACACACCATATTTTATTGTTACACAAGCGAAAAAATTCAGGGCAAAAGGGCCAAGTCCAACACAACCCCCTCCCAGCCAAAAGCCAGGGTAGACCGATCAATGCCTTGATGGGCTTCCCTGCTTAGAGCGAGAGAACTTGGACGCGGGCCCACAACTGCAGGAACACCCGCAGGTTCTTCTCCACTCTGGAACCCGATGGTTCCCTCTCTCAACTCCTCTTGACCCAACTAGGCCACCCCACTGGTGCTCCCTAGTTGGCTGCAGCCAGGACCGGGCCCTAGGCCATCCAGATGTCTCTGGCCCTGGCTGTCTCACAGAGTGGGAGGCAGTAGCCCCAGGCCCGTAGTACCCGTTGACCACTCTCCTCCTCCTCCGTGCAGTCCCAAACTGCCAATGGTCTTCCCACCTAGGGACCACACTCTCACACTGTCCACCAGGTAGGGGCGAGGCTGTCCTCCCCCTACCTCTCCTTCTGGGGTTCCACCCTCTCCTCCTCTGCGGGGCACCCTCAGAACACCACTCTCTCCCAGGGCCGTGACCCTGCATCCGATCCACCAACCCAGGGTCTAAACCCTTAGGTTGCCCCGGTGCCAGAGGCGAGTCCTCCCTCCCTCTGCACCCCCTCCCAGAGTTCCGCACCCTCCCACCTGGAGAAGTACCCTTGGGAGTCAGTTCCGGAGGGACACTGGTTACAGACGTCCCTCCTGCCAGGTCAGGCAATCCCTGCCCCTGGCCTCCCAACCCAGGATCTAAGCCCTGTGGCTGAGCCGGTGCCAGAGGCGAGTCCTTCCTCCCTCTGCACCCCCTTCCAGAGTTCCGCACCCTCCCACCTGGAGAAGTACCCCTGGAAGTCAACTCCGGAGGGACACTGGTTACAGACGTCCCTCCCGCCAGGTCAGGCAGCCCCTGAACCTGGCACCCCAGCCCAGGATCTAAACCCTGTGGCTGGGCAGACCCCAGAACCCCTGGAGCTCGGATTACCGACGCCCCGGGTTCTCCTGACACTAGGGGATCCCCTTCCCTGGACGGCCCATCGGGACAGCCTAGGCTCCCAACCTGGGGTTCCCTTATGGAACTCGCCAGGCCCTGAGACTGCGGTTGGGGCACCTCGGGACACCTCCCCGTCTCACTCCTTCCCATGGATAGGATGTGAGGTCCTACAACCTTCTCACCTTCCTGGGACCTAGCTGGGCGATTCTCCACCTCTCCCACCTCGCTGGGTTGGAAGATCCCTGCACCACTCCCTTCAGGATCACTCCCCACTGCCCTCTCAGACTCTCTGGCACTCACCCAAAGGTCTGCCTCCCGTGCAAGCTCCCTGGGGTCGGAGAGCCCACACTGCAACAGGTGGTGGCGCAACCCGGGAAAACAACTCTTGAGCACATGCTCCCTGATAATCAGGCGGAACAGCTCTTCCCCATCGGTCACCGCGCCACCCACCATCCACTCCTCCAGTGCAGTCCAACACCCGTCCACATACTCCCCCCAAGACTGATGGGACAGTTTTCCCCTGCCCTGGAACTCCAACCTGCCCCCCTCCTTCTGGGGATCAGGCACCATCTCCCGGGCTCTGGGAGTGGGACTTCCTGCACTGGCTTCACTCTCGCTGCCACCACTGGATCCCACCCTCACTGGTGAATCCAGACCACAGACACCACTCTCAGGGGACAACCTACCCCCCTGAGCTAGTCTCTCCCTGGTGAAGGCCCTCTCCGCCTCCGCCATCCTTTCCTGCGCTAGGACCCTTTCAGTCTCTAGCCTTTTTTCCTCCACCCTCAGCTGCGCTAGCTCCACTCTGAGCCTTTCCAGCGCCAGCTGATACTCCCTTTCTTCCCTCCTATCTACCCACTCTTCTGGGGATAGGGAAAGGGGTGGGGCAGTGCCCCTGGGGCTGGACCCAGCACGGGACTCCCTCTCTATGGTGTCCTCCCTCGCTACCGGTGTCTCTGCCCTCACATCCTCTTCCTCCTCAAAGTCACCACCTTCCAGGGTTATGGACCGGGACCCCTCACTCTCAGAGTCCTCCTCACGGTCTCTACCAAATCCATCCCTTAAATATGCAGAGGGGTAATCGGAAAGGTCCCCGTGGGGCTCTAAGGGTTCCCCCTTTTCAGGGCCTCATAGAGGAACACTTCCTCCGGGTGTTGCCTACCGTGGGTATCCCTCTCTCTCGGCAGAGGTCTATCACCTCCTGCTCGGTGTACTCCCCCACGCAATCCTCGTCGTAGGTTAACCCCATCCTGGTGAGATACACCCGGGATACCCCTCCCACAGTGCAACAGGGGAACACACTTCAACACAACACTTTTAGGAGGGAAATCCAATCAGGAAAAACAATCCCCACATCTGCGATTACTCTCAGGTGCACCCTTTGTAGTGCAACCAGTTGCCGCTGTGGTACTGCGCAAACACAAGTCCTATCCCACCGCTGAGCACCAATGTTGGAAACGGGGTAGCGTGGTGCAGGGCGGGCAGGCCAAACTCCAGAGGAAATGTGTAAAGCATCCGCGCAGCACACACAGGCGACACACCAGGCACACTACAAAAAGGAGACTACACCAGTTGGAGTAAGAAAAATAGCATCTGTATTGGGCAACAGCCTAGCAGATGGTAAACCACATTGGTAACACGGCGCCAACCGGCACCCGGTATACATAAAACAGTGGGGACTATGTACAGGGCAGCGCCAATCGGGCCGCTGCCAGCATTAACAAAAGCATGGGATGAATCAGGTTCAATTCAGATAGGTACATTCAATTTGGTGAAAGTCATAATGCAGGTAAGTCATACAGCAGTTGTGCTTAGGCCCCTATTCCATTTAGTAAAGGCCTTACAAGCCTGGCATAACCCCTCGCTGCAGATTAGCCTGCGCGCCACTTCACCCAGGGGAGCCCGACTCCCGGGCCCCTGGCAAGGCAATGTCCCTCAACGAACGTTGCAGCTGCCCACTTTGATCCGGGGCAGCTGTATAGACAGTGCAACACAGGGGGGAAGGCGGGCACCGACAATGTGCCCCGACACCACCCCCCCGACCAAGTCAAGGGCAGGGTAAATAGGCCCAATCGTTGCAGCGACTCGCTACTGCGGTGCCGCTGTGTGTCCCCAAGGGTCACTGGCACTTTCGGTGCCTCTGGGACCCCCTAAGCCTAAAGCGCCTCCTACGTCGCAGCTGCCCACTGTCAGACGGGGCAGCTGTACGGATTCGCCCAACACCGGGGGCGGGCACCGGCAATGTGCCCCGTAGCCCCCTCCCTGCTGCTACAGGTTCCTTCAAGGCAGCTGCCCACTGGCAGGCGGGGCAGCTGTGCAGGACGTTCACACGGGCCCTCCTGGAGGCCCTCCTGGCACCCGCAATCCTCTACGAGCCCCCCCTCTGGGACTCGGGGTGTAAAGTTATGCCCCAACACGTTGCAGCTGCCCACTGTTATACGGGGCAGCTGTGAAGTCAGCGCGGGCACACCGGTGCCCTCTGAGCAACCAGGGGGGAGGTGGGCACCGACAATGTGCCCCGACGTCACCCCCAACCACCAGCAGACTTGGCCCCACTCACCGGCTATCCTGAGGGGACTCTGCTCCTCGGGTCCACGTGGGCAGCATGGGCGCCTGCAAGGCTCCGATCGAGCCCCTCCTTCCCAGGACCCTCCTACCGGACGGCTACTGCTGCGCGCTGGCTCTCCTCCTCTTCACCCGGGCCTCCCCTTGTGGGGCCCGGGGCTTCAGCACAGAGCCCGCGAGGCTCCTGACAGCACTCCTCTTCACTCCGGCACCGGCGTCCTCACACGATGCGGGGTAGGCTCCCGCCTCGTCCCACTCTCCTCCGTCCTTCACCCGGGCCCCCTCCTGGGACCCGGGACGTTGATGCGGAGCCCGCGAGGCTCCGGACCTCCCTCTCTTCCGGAGCGAAGTCTCCGGCGGCGTTGGCCAGCGCGGGGTGGGCTCCCGCCTGGATCCTACTTCCGGGACTCTCTTCACCCGGGCCCCGCGAGGCTCCCGACGACCTCCCTCGACTTCCTCGCTTGCGGGCGGGACTTCCCCCAGGCGCTCTCACCAGCGCCAATCCCAGCGCGGCTCCCCTGACGTCACGGGGAAGCCCGCGCAGCGCTCCTGGGTCTCCCGGGCCGGCGGTGACTCCAGGCAACTCCTCTTCTCCTCACAGAGGGGTAGGCTCCCTCCCAGCACAAGCACACACGCGGGGTAGGCTCCCGCTGTATTTTTAAAAGTAATAACGCGGGGTGGGCACCCGCGAAGGTCTTCACCAGGCAGGAAGGCGCGGGGTAGGCTCCCGCGGCACTTCCAAATAAGCCGCTCTCCTTCACGCTAGCGCGCGACAGCGCTCCCGAGGCCGCGGCGGTGATCCTGGGCAGTTTCAGCATGCGGGGTGGGCTCCCGCCACGCAGCATACACACGGGGTAGGCTCCTGTGGTATTCTTAAGCACCCAGCTCTCCCTGGCAGCACACGAGCAGCGCTCCACTTCTTAGCGCTACACAGCGCTTTGCAGACGGTGTCTTCAGGGGGTTACAGCGCTTTCCAGCTCCCGGGCACAGCGCTAGGGTGCAGGCATCAGCCCTCTTCTTCCTGCAGGCGGCACCGGCAGCGCTCCCCCTCCAGGGTCCCCCAGGATGAGTAGCGCTCTGGCAATCCAGCGCTGCAGGCACCCTCTCCCTTCTTCTGGCACCGCAGATATAGCGCTCACCGGCGCTAGAGGCCAAGAGACATGTAATGCAGGGCGAGATCAGTGGCTAGTAGGGCGGCTCACAAGTCCCGAAGCAGCAGCTCCTCAGAACGGTCATCCTCCGGTAGGGTGGCAATCCTGCCAGCACAGCAGCCTCCACTCCGGCAATGTCTCTTCATTGGCCCTGGGGCCTACAGGGGGGTGTAGATGGGCACAGGGGCCAGCACACAGGCCCAATGTGGCGGTCTCCCCTGGCAGAAGGTCCCTTCCCCTTCAGTCCAGGCTCTGCACTGCCTCAGTCTCCTCACATGGCAGCTAGAAGGTTCTCTCCGGAACCGGTTCTAACTGGTTCAGGGGAGGAGTAGAGCACCCTCGGTGCGACGCTTCCCTCCAAAAGCAGGGGCGCTGGGGGACAAACCACTAGGCTGCCAACCCACCTCAGTCAGGCGTCACATGGGCAGGCAGGCATGGCGTCCATTTTAACAGTGACATTTTTCCACAGTGCTTTTCTAAAATGGCGGCGCTAACAGTGTGTACCATATTACACAGCATTTGTTATGTTCTGTTCAGACACACCATATTTTATTGTCACACAAGCGAAAAAATTCAGGGCAAAAGGGCCAAGTCCAACAGTGAGTATATAATGTGCCATACAACATTTAAAAGCAAATATACCAATTGAAACAAAACTTCCCCGATAAACCCTCATTCCCCCCCACCTCCCTGCAAGACGGTTTAAGAACTACCCGCCACCCCAACTTTGCAGAGTGCCTATTTCCCATTACCCGGTACCTTCGTGGGGCAAGAGAGAGCTCCTGCATTGTCCCCCCGGGGCCATCTGGTAGACATAATTACCCACTCAGCATCGTGTAATAAGCCCACTTGAGATGTCGGAGGCCCCTAGTCCATGCAGAGCCGCGGGGAGGATCCGCGGCGGTCAGGCCTGAAATTTCACTGTTGCCGCGGGTCACAGTAGGAGTCTGTAGCCCCCTCCGCACAAGTATCTTCGATGCAGTCACTTGGTCCTCAAATCCGTGCTGTATCGCGACTGATGAACAGGTCCTTGCCAGTCTACACCTTATGGGGCCAGTGTTTGAGGTCTATTTAGTACTCTTTATTCTGAGTTCCTGTCGCTGTCGTCTCCTCCATCCGTCCCGGAAACTGTGATCCTGTCACTCCCTGGTTGATGATTCGGCCGGGCTTGCCACGATGTGGGACCTGTTGTCATCCTTCAAGCCAGTCCTGTGCTTCCTCCGGAGTGGCGAAGAAACATGTCTTCCCGCCCGCCTCCACTCTGAGTTTCGCGGGGAACATCATCGAGCATTTAAGTTCACGATTCCTGAGTTCCTGCTTTATGGCTATGAAGTTCCGTCGCTGCTTAGCCACTGCGGCCTTATAGTCGGGGAAGAAGGAGATTGTGCTTTGCTGGTAACAGATCGGAGGGGCCGCTCTTGCCGTCTGGAGAATAATGTCCTGGTCGCGAAAGTTGAAGATGCGTGCCAGTTTGGGCCGAGGGGGTGCCCCCGGTCGGGGTCTGCCCCCGGGGACACAGTGGGCCCGTTCGACCGAGAAATAGTTGGAGAGTCCTCTGGGTTGCAGGTGATTCTTGATCAGGTCCTCTACAAAGAGGTCCATCGCGGGACCTCCCGTTCCCTCCGGTACTCCCACAATGCGGACGGGAGCGACCTTCGTAATCATCCAGTTTCGCTGCTATGGCTCTATTCTCCGTTTCCAGCTGTTTCACTTGTTTCTTCAGGGCGGCTGTGTCCGTAGTTAACACGGTTGTTGTTGTTTCCACCTCAGTCACACGGGAGCTGAGGTTTCTGAAGTCGGCGCGGATTAGTGAGAGTTCAGTAGTAACTGTGTCTATGCGGGGACTCCAACGACCTGTGCACCTTGTTGAGTGTAGTCATAATGTCTTCTAGTGTGATCCCTTTCCCTGTCGTGGGACCCTTGGTGGCTGCCGCGTCAGCGCGGTCGTGTGGATCATGATCAGGTTTGGAGAAGGCATACTTTTCGAGTTTGTTTTGGTGGGTCACTCTTTGGCCACGGCCCCCCCATTGTGTCCTGTTTTGTAGCAATGAGCAGTGGCTGCTAGTTGCCTGCCGGTAGTACTCACCGCCGCCTGCCTGTGCTATCCCTTGGTGCACGCGGCCTGTCGGGTTTCCTACCAGCCAGCTGCCGTTGCGGCGCTCTCGTTGGGGAGACGCAGAGATTACCTGTGTATGGCCTTTTGAACTGTGCTCTCCTGGGCGACTTACGGTCTTAGGCCACTGGAGCCCCCAAAGCAGTCAGATATATAGGTGCCGGGGGGAAGGGATGGATCCCCCATCCCTCCGTGGGGGGTAGTTACGTGGCGCGCCTCCAGGAGTGTGTTTCAGGTGCTTGAAATTTCCTTCCAGCAGGCCGGCGCTCGAGTGCGGTCCCCACTATGCTATGCTGTGGACCGGGACATTACTGGGCCTCGGCGTTTTGTATGTCAATCTTGTGGGTCGTGGGGACCTCTACCATTGGCCCCTAGCGGTCGCTGTGTGCTCCCCGGTGGGTCGTAGCGCTTTCCGCCATGTGACTGTCAAGGCGTCCTGTGCTCTTGACTCCCAGTTGGGAGTTGCCTGGTAAGTGCGCTGCTTAGCCAGATGTGGGAGCAGTACCAAGAGGGCCCCAGGAGGGGGTCCCTGAGTTGAGGGTTGATCCGCGGTGCACTGCACCTCTTGACGCCACGGAGCTCTGGGGGCTGGAAGTAGCCGCCGGGCACAGTCTGCAATTGAGGCCCCGGTCTCCGTGCGGGCACAGGCCGCGTTCCGTGCCGCCGGTAAAGTCGTGCGCAGCCGGCGAATTTCAGTGTCGCAATTGGCTCATTGTGAACTGCAGGGGTTCCAGTGTTTCCGCTGTTTGTGCTGCTGAGTATAGGGCGCGGATAACTGGTCGGATATTTATTACAGCCTCCGGAGGTCCGGAGCTCTTTTTGGCAGCAGCCATCTTCGTTGGCTGCTGACCACGGCCCCATAATAAATACTTTTTTTGATTAAAATGAATTTCTATTACAAAATATTTATTTGTTTGTTAATTTTTTGTTAAATTAAAATTATTATTTTTTTAATGTAAATTTTAGATTTTTTCTTCATTATAATATGTTTCTATGTTTTGTAAATTTTTATATTTTTATATATGTTTTGTTATTGGCTTTTTTATTATATTTTGTACTGTAGTTGATATTTTGTTTGTTTTTAAATTTGAATTTTATTTAGTGGGAATAGTAATTTTTACCCCTCAGCTATCCAACACTTTCCCTACTGCTGCATTCGCAGGAGTGGGAATAGTAATTTATACCCCTACACTATCCAACACTTTCCCTACTGTTGCACTCACAGGAGTGGGAATAGTAATTTTATCCCCTCTGCTATCCAACACTTTCCCTACTGTTGCATTTGCTGGAGTGGGAATAGTAATTTTTACCCCTCCACTATCCAACACTTTCCCTACTGTTGCACTCACTGGAGTGGGAATAGTAAATTTTTCCCCTCCGCTATCCAACACTTTCCCTACTGTTGCACTCACTGGAGTGGAAATAGTAAGTTTTACCCCTCCGCTATCCAACACTTTCACTACTGTTGCACTCACTGGAGTGGGAATAGTAAGTTTTACCCCTCCGCTATCCAACACTTTCCCTACTGTTGCACTCACTGGAGTGGGAATAGTAATTTTTACCCTTACACTATCCAACACTTTCCCTACTGTTGCACTCACTGGAGTGGGAATAGTAATTTTAACCCTTTCGCTATCCAACACTTTCCCTACTGTTGCACTCACTGGAGTGGGAATAGTAATTTTACCCCTCCGCTATCCAAAACTTTTCCTACTGTTGCACTTGCTGGAGTGGGAATAGTAAATTTTTCCCCTCCGCTATCCAACACTTTCCCTACTGTTGCACTCACTGGAGTGGAAATAGTAAGTTTTACCCCTCCGCTATCCAACACTTTCACTACTGTTGCACTCACTGGAGTGGGAATAGTAAGTTTTACCCCTCCGCTATCCAACACTTTCCCTACTGTTGCACTCACTGGAGTGGGAATAGTAATTTTTACCCTTACACTATCCAACACTTTCCCTACTGTTGCACTCACTGGAGTGGGAATAGTAATTTTAACCCTTTCGCTATCCAACACTTTCCCTACTGTTGCACTCACTGGAGTGGGAATAGTAATTTTTACCCCTCCGCTATCCAAAACTTTTCCTACTGTTGCACTCGCTAGAGTGGGAATAGTAAATTATTCCCCTCCGCTATCCAACACTTTCCCTACTGTTGCACTCCCTGGAGTGGGAATAGTCATTTTACCCCTATGCTATCCAACACTTTCCCTACTGTTGCACTCACTGGATTGGGAATAGTAATTTTTTCCCCTCCGCTATCCAACACTTTTCCTACTGTTGCACTCAATGTAGTGTAAAATGTAGGTTTAAAAAGTATTACATATTTTAATATTTTAATTTATAATATAATTTTTTTATATAATTTTTATTACAGGTGTATGTATTTATATATGTATTTATAATTTTTAATATATTTGTAACATTTTATAATTAATTAAATTATTATTTATTAATTATTTTTAAGTAAATATATATATATTACATTTTATATATATATGTTTAATTTATTTTTAAATTAAATTTATTACTTATAATTGTTAAAATGTACAAATAAATCTACATTTTTTTAAGGTAAATGTATTATTAAATTTATTTTACATAATGTTTTATACATATAAAAAAACGATATTTTGTACTTCGATATTTTTTACAACGATATTTATGTCCCGATATTTTTGTATCTCGATATTCTGGCAGAAGCAAAGCACTGCCAGGGGTCAGAGCAGTGCCACAGATACAGGCAGAAGCAAAGCGGTGCCAGGGATCAGAGCAGTGCCACAGATACAGGCGGAAGCAAAGCGCTGCCGGGGGTCAGAGCAGTGCCACAGATACAGGCGGAAGCAAAGCGCTGCCGGGGGTCAGAGCAGTGCCACAGATACAGGCGGAAGCAAAGCGCTGCCTGGGGTCAGAGCAGCGCCACAGATACAGTAGGAAGCAAAGCGCTGCCAGGGGTCAGAGCAGTGCCACAGATACAGGCGGAAGCAAAGCGCTGCCTGGGGTCAGAGCAGCGCCACAGATACAGTAGGAAGCAAAGCGCTGCCAGGGGTCAGAGCAGTGCCACAGATACAGGAGGAAGCAAAGTGCTGCCAGAGGTCAGAGCAGTGCCACAGATACAAGAGGAAGCAAAGTGCTGCCTGGGGTCAGAGCAGTGCCACAGATACAGGCGGATGCAAAGCGCTGCCAGGGGTCAGAGCAGTGCCACAGATACAGGCGGATGCAAAGCGCTGCCAGGGGTCAGAGCAGTGCCACAGATACAGGCGGAAGCAAAGCGCTGCCAGGGGTCAGAGCAGTGCCACAGATACAGGAGGAAGGAAAGCACTGCCAGGGGTCAGAGCAGTGCCACAGATACAGGAGGAAGGAAAGCGTTGCCAGGGGTCAGAGCAGTGCCACAGATACAGGTGGAAGCAAAGCACTGCCAGGGGTCAGAGCAGTGCCACAGATACAAGAGGAAGCAAAGCACTGCCAGGAGTCAGAGCAGTGCCACAGATACAGGAGGAAGGAAAGCGCTGCTGGGGGTCAGAGCAGTGCCACAGATACAGGTGGAAGCAAAGCGCTGCTGGGGGTCAGAGCAGTGCCACAGATACAGGCGGAAGCAAAGCGTTGCCAGGGGTCAGAGCAGTGCCACAGATACAGGCGGAAGCAAAGCGTTGCCAGGGGTCAGAGCATTGCCACAGATACAGGCAGGAGCACAGCAGTGCAAGGGGTCAGAGCAGTGCCACAGATACAGGCACAAGCAAAGCGCTGCCAGGGGTCCGAGAAGTGCCACAGATACAGGCGGAAGCAAAGCATTGCCAGGGGTCAGAGCAGTGCCACAGATACAGGCAGGAGCACATCGGTGCAAGGGGTCAGAGCAGTGCCACAGATACAGGCACAAGCAAAGCGCTGCCAGGGGTCCGAGAAGTGCCACAGATACAGGCGGAAGCAAAGCGCTGCCAGGGGTCAGAGCAGTGCCAGGAGGAAGCAAAGCGCTGCCAGGGGTCAGAGCAGTGCCAGGATGAAGCAAAGCGCTGCTGGGGGTCAGAGCAGTGCCACAGATACAGGCAGGAGCAAAGCGCTGCCAGGGGTCAGAGCAGTGCCACAGATACAGGAGGAAGCAAAGCGCTGCCAGGGTTCAGAGCAGTGCCACAGATACAGGCGGAAGCAAAGCGCTGCTGGGGGTCAGAGCAGTGCCACAGATATATGCAGGAGCAAAGCAGTTCAAGGGGTCAGAGCAGTGCCACAGATATATGCAGGAGCAAAGCAGTGCAAGGGGTCAGAGCAGTGCCACAGATATATGCAGGAGCAAAGCAGTGCAAGGGGTCAGAGCAGTGCCACAGATACAGGCGGAAGCAAAGCACTGCCAGGGGTCCGAGAAGTGCCACAGATACAGGCAGGAGCAAAACGGTGCATGGGGTCAGAGCAGTGCCACAGATGCAGGCGGAAGCAAAGCGCTGCCAGGGGTCCGAGAAGTGCCACAGATACAGGTGGAAGCACAGCGCTGCCGGGGGTCAGTGCAGTGCCACAGATACAGGTGGAAGCAGCGCACTTCCTGGAGTGGGAGTAGTGTCACACACACAGGTGGAAGCAAAATGCTGCCCGGGGTCCGTGCAGTGCCACATATACAGGCGGAAGCAAAGCGCTGCCAGGGGTCAGAGCAGTGCCACAGAGACAGGCAAAAGCAAAGCGGTGCCAGGGGTCAGAGCAGTGCCACACATACAGGAAAAGGCAAAGCACTGCCTGGGGTCAGAGAAGTGATACAGATACAGGCAGAAGCAAAGCGCTGCCGGGGGTCAGAGAAGTGCTACAGATACAGGCGGAAGAAAAGCGCTGCCAGGGGTCAGAGCAGTGCCAGAGATACAGGCAGAAGCAAAACGCTGCCAAGGGTCAGAGCACTGCCACAGATACAAGAGGAAGCAAAGTGCTGCCAGGGGTCAGAGCAGTGCCACAGATACAAGCTGAAGCAAAGCGTTGCCAGGGGTCAGAGCAGTGCCACAGATACAGGTGGAAGCAAAGCAGTGCAAGGGGTCAGAGCAGTGCCACAGATACAGGCGCAAGCAAAGCGCTGCCAGAGGTCCGAGAAGTGCCACAGATACAGGCGGAAGCAAAGCGCTGCCTGGGGTCAGAGCAGTGCCACAGATACAGGCGGAAGCAAAGCGGTGCCAGGGGTCAGAGCAGTGCCACAGATACAGGCTGAAGCAAAGCGCTGCCTGGGGTCAGAGCAGTGCCACAGATACAGGCGGAAGCAAAGCCCTGCCAGGGATCAGAGCAGAGCCACAGATACAGGCCGAAGGAAAGCGAAGCCGGGGGTCAGAGCAGTGCCACAGATACAGGCGGAAGTAGCACACTTCCTGGGGTCGGAGCAGTGTCAAAGACACAGGCGGAAGTTAAATGCTGCCCGGGGTCAGAGCAGTGCCACATATACAGGCGGAACCAATGCGTTGCCAGGGGTCAGAGCAGTGCCACAGAAACAGGCGGAAGCAAAGCACTGTCTGGGGTCAGAGCAGTGCCACAGATACAGGCAGAAGCAAAGCGCTACCAGGAGTCAGAGCAGTGCCACATATACAGGCGGAAGCAAAGCACTTCCTGGGGTCAGAGCAGTGCCAGGAGGAAGCAAAGCGCTGCCAGGGATCAGAGCAGTGCCACAGATATAGGTGGAAGCAAAGCGCTTCCTGGGGTCAGAGCAGTGCCACAGACACAGGCGGAAGCAAAGCGGTGCCAGGGGTCAGAGTAGCACCACAGATACAGGCAGAAGCAAAGCGGTGCCTGGGGTCAGAGCAGTCCAACAGATACAGGCAGAGGCAAAGCCCTGCCAGGGATCAGACTAGAGCCACAGATACAGGCGGAAGCAAAGCGCTGCTGGGGGTCAGAGCAGTGCCACAGATACAGGCGGAAGCAAAGCACTGCCTGGGGTCAGAGCAGTGCTACAGATACAGGCTAAAGCAAAGCGCTGCCTGGGGTCAGAGCAGTGCCACAGATACAGGCTAAAGCAAAGCGCTGCCTGGGGTCAGAGCAGTGCTACAGATACAGGCGGAAGCAAAGCGCTGCCTGGGGTCAGAGCACTGCCAAAGATACAGGCGGAAGCATAGCGCTGCCAGGGGTTAGAGCACTGCCACAGATACAACAGAAATCAAAGCGCTGCCAGGGGCCAGAGCAGTGCCACACATACAGGAGGAAGCAAAGCACTGCCAGGGGTCTGAGCAGTGCCACAGATACAGGCTGAAGCAAAGAGCTGCGAGGGGTCAGAGCAGTGCCACAGATACAGGCAGAAGCAAAGCGGTGCCCGGGGTCAGAGCAGTGCCACAGATACAGGCAGAAGCAAAGCGCTGCCTGGGGTCAGAGCAGTGCCACAGATACAGGCTGAAGCTAAGCGCTGCCAGGGATCAGAGCAGAGCCACAGATACAGGCGGAAGGAAGGAAAGCGATGCCGGGGGTCAGAGCAGTGCCACAGATACAGGCGGAAGTAGCGCACTTCCTGGGGTATGAGCAGTGTCACAGACACAGGCGGAAGCATAACACTGCCCGGGGTCAGAGCAGTGCCACATATACAGGCGGAAGCAAAGTGCTGCCAGGGGTCAGAGCAGTGCCACAGATATAGGTGGAAGCAAAGCACTTCCAGGGGTCGGAGCAGTGCCACAGATACAGGCTGAATCAAAGCGCTGCCAGGGGTCAGAGCAGTGCCAGAGATACAGGCGGAACCAATGACCTGCCAGGGGTCAGAGCAGTGCCACAGAAACAGGCGGAAGCAAAGCACTGTCTGGGGTCAGAGCAGTGCCACAGATACAGGCGGAAGCAAAGCGCTACCAGGGGTCAGAGCATTGCCACATATATAGGCGGAAGCAAAGTGCTTCCTGGGGTCAGAGCAGTGCCAGGAGGAAGCAAAGCGCTGCCAGGGGTCGGAGCAGTGCCACAGATATAGGTGGAAGCAAAGCGCTGCCTGGGGTCAGAGCAGTTCCACAGATACAGGCTGAAGCAAAGTGCTGCCTAAGTTCAGAGCAGTGCCACAGACACAGGTGGAAGCAAAGCGGTGCCAGAGGTCAGAGCAGTGCCACAGATACAGGCAGAAGCAAAGTGCTGCCAGGGGTCAGAGCAGTGCCACAGAGACAGGCGCAAGCAAAGCGCTGCCAGGAGGCAGAGCAGTGCCACAGATACAGGCGGAACCAATGCCCTGCCAGAAGTCAGAGCAGAGCCACAGATACAGGCGGAAGCAAAGCGCTGCCTGGGGTCAGAGCAGTGCCACAGATACAGGCGGAAGCAAAGCGCTGCCAGGGGTCAGAGCAGTGCCACAGATAGAGGCTGAACCAAAGCGCTGCCAGGGGTCAGAGCAGTGCCACAGATACAGGCGGAAGCAAAGCGCTGCCTGGGGTCAGAGCAGTGCCACAGATACAGGCAGCAGAAAAGCACTGCCTGGGGTCAGAGCAGTACCACAGATACAGGCTAAAGCAAAGCACTGCCTGGGGTCAGAGCAGTGCCACAGATACAGGCTAAAGCAAAGCACTGCCTGGGGTCAGAGCAGTGCCACAGATACAGGTGGAAGCAAAGCGCTGCCATGGGCCAGAGCAGTGCCACAGACACAGGCAGAAGCAAATTGATTCCAGGGGTAAGAGCAGTGCCACATATACCGGCAGAACCAATGCGCTGCCAGAGGTCAGAGCAGTGCCACAGATACAGGCGGAAGCAAAGCGCTGCCTGGGGTCAGAGCAGTGCCACACATACAGGAAGAAGCAAAGCGCTGCCAGGGGTCAGAGCACTGCCACAGATACAGGCGGAAGCAAAGCGCAGCCAGCGGGCAGAGCAGTGCCACAGACACAGGCAGAAGCAAGCACTGCCTGTGGTCAGAGCAGTGCCACAGATACAGGTGGAAGCAAAGCGCTGCCAGGGGTCAGAGCAGTGCCACAGATACAGGCGGAAGCAAAGCACTGCCAGGGGTCAGAGCAGTGCCACAGATACAGGCGGAAGCAAAGCGCTGCCAGGGGTCAGAGCACTGCCAGAGATACAGGCAGAAGCAAAGCTGTGCAAGGGGTCAGAGCAGTGCCACAGATACAGGCCAAAGCAAAGCGCTGCCTGGGGTCAGAGCAGTGCCACAGATACAGGCGGAATCAAAGCGCTGCCTGGGGTCAGAACAGTGCCACAGATACAGGCGGAAGCAAAGTGGTGCCAGGGGTCAGAGCAGTGCCACAGATACAGGCAGAAGCAAATTGCTACCAGGCGTCAGAGCAGTGCCACAGATACAGGCTCAAGCAAAGCGCTGGCTGGGGTCAGAGCAGTGCCACAGATACAGGCTCAAGCAAAGCACTGCCAGGGGTCAGAGCAGTGCCATATATACAGGCGGAAGCAAAGCTGTGCAAGGGGTCAGAGCAGTGCCACAGATACAGGCCAAAGCAAAGCGCTGCCTGGGGTCAGAGCAGTGCCACAGATACAGGCGGAAGCAAAGCGCTGCCTGGGGTCAGAACAGTGCCACAGATACAGGCGGAAGCAAAGTGGTGCCAGGGGTCAGAGCAGTGCCACAGATACAGGCAGAAGCAAATTGCTACCAGGCGTCAGAGCAGTGCCACAGATACAGGCTCAAGCAAAACTCTGGCTGGGGTCAGAGCAGTGCCACAGATACAGACGGAAGCAAAGCGCTGCCTGGGGTCAGAGCAGTGCCACAGATACAGGCAGAAGCAAAGCACTGCCTAGGGTCAGAGCAGTGCCACAGATACAGGCTAAAGCAATGCGCTGCCTGGGGACAGAGCAGTGCCACAGATATAGGCAGAAGCAAAGCAGTGCCAGAGGTCAGAGCAGTGCCACAGACACAGGCAGAAGCAAATTGCTACCAGGGGTCAGAGCAGTGCCACATATACAGGCAGAACCAATGCGCTTCCAGGGGTCAAAGCAGTGCCACAGATACAGGTGGAAGCAGAGAGCTGCCTGGGGTCAGAGCAGTGCCACAGATACAGGCAGAAGCAAATCGCTGCCAGGGGTCAGAGCAGTGCCACAGATACAGGCTGAAGCAAAGCGCTGCCAGTGGTCAGAGCAGTGCCACAGATACAGGTGGAAGCAAAGCGCTGCCTGGGGTCAGAGCAGTGCCACAGACACAGGCGGAAGCAAAGTGTTGCCAGGGGGCAGAGCAGTGCCACAGACACAGGCGGAAGCAAAGCACTGCCAGGGTTCGGAGCAGTGCCACAGATACAAGCAGAAGCAAAGCGGTGCCAGGGGTCAGAGCAGTGCCACAGATACAGGCCAAAGCAAATCGCTTCCTGGGGTCAGAGCAGTGCCACAGATGCAGGCTGAAGCAAAGCGCTGCCTGGGGTCAAAGCAGTGCCACAGATACAGGCGGAAGCAAAGTGGTGCCAGGGGTCAGAGCAGTGCCACAGATACAGGCAGAAGCAAATTGCTACCAGGGTTCAGAGCAGTGCCACAGATACAGGCGGAAGCAAAGCGCTGCCAGGAGTAAGAGCATTGCCACAGATACAGGCGGAAGCAAAGCGCAGCCAGGGGTCAGAGCAGTGCCACAGATACAGGCGGAAGCAAAGCGCTGCCAGGAGTAAGAGCATTGCCACAGATACAGGCAGAAGCAAAGCGCAGCCAGGGGGCAGAGCAGTGCCACCGACACAGGCATAAGCAAAGCGCTGGCTGGGGTCAGAGCAGTGCCACAGATACAGGCGGAAGTAAAGCGCTGCCAGGAGGCAGAGCAGTGCCACAGATACAGGCGGAACCAATGCCCTGCCAGAAGTCAGAGCAGAGCCACAGATACAGGCGGAAGCAAAGCGCTGCCTGGGGTCAGAGCAGTGCCACAGATACAGGCGCAAGCAAAGCGCTGCCAGGGGTCATACAGTGCCACAGATACAGGCCGAAGGAAAGCGAAGCCGGGGGTCATACAGTGCCACAGATACAGGCGGAAGCAAAGCGCTGCGGGGGTCAGAGCACTGCCACAGATACAGGAGGAAGCTGAGCGCTTCAAGGGGTCAGAGCACTGCCACAGATACAGGCCGGCGCTGCCAGGGGTCAGAGTGTTAGAATAAAAACAATCCTCCTTATGCGTTATTACATGTATGTTAGCATTTGCGGCGACATTTTTTATGTAGATGCCATTTTGGGTTACAATTGAAACTTATACTCTGCTATTTCCGAGAAAAGGCCTCAGTTAGGCTCTGATTCTCCAAGGTTAGGTTTTGCTTCTCTAATGAATACACTGTTCTTATTAACGCATACCTTTCCCCTTAGATAGAAACCCTCTCCCACTTGTCTAGTGTCGGGCAAAATTACCTTGACTGCTAGATAGTGTGTGCCCGGCTGCAGAATCAAAACCTATTTTTTTGTATTCCAGTGTTCTGTTGTGTCTGCTTGGAAAATTCCATTGTGGGCGTGCCTTCATTAGTTCTGAAATGTACATCATGTATCTCTATGTTTGCTGATGTCAGTCCCTCTGCAGCACTCTAAAGCGACTGGGCAGACAGGGCTCTACTCTGAGTGTACCTGAATAAACAGATATTGGTTTGTATTCTCTACTGTCTGACCGATGCTTCATTTGGTATGGAAGGTTGAGAAGTGGCTGTGAATGACCCGAGTGACCCTAATTGGGTCCCTTCCTTCAGTTGGCGCCCAAACAGGGACTCCTTCTGGTGAGTGACCCATCCCCTTCCGCGGACGGGGGGAAGGTCGAGGCCATCGTCGGGTTGGACT
The DNA here is from genome assembly GCA_963921515.1 of Calotriton arnoldi. Lineage (NCBI taxonomy): Eukaryota > Metazoa > Chordata > Amphibia > Caudata > Salamandridae > Calotriton > Calotriton arnoldi. The sequence goes on from CAWUFW010010159.1 coordinate 419,095, forward strand.
GACGGATCAGGGATCCCTGTATGAGGAGCATTGATTGCTCGCAGCTGCCCCTTCTGTCCTGCCGGACGGTGCCTCGCCAAGTGGTCATCCCGACTGGAGTCCTAAACGGTGAAACCCTTGGATCTGACCGTTTGGTCTGAAGAGTCGGCAGTGGAGAATTAATTCGTTTTGACCTGCATATATCAGGTGAGTCTGTTTTGTTTCTTTGTGGATATGGTACCATTTTGGTTTGCATTGGGTATGGTCTGAAGACCGTCTTTGTGATAAAAACATTTGCAATTGCTTTGCCAGGCATAAATAGTGGACTTGTTTTCTTTTGAAAATGCCTGGAGTTAGAAAATTGATTTCTTTGTGCTGGTGTTGTTGTTCTGCAGATGCTCGATTGGAAGAAGCTCAGCCTGCGCCTCCAGAAGGCAGGCCTAATTTTGATATGTATGTGAAGCATGGTCTTGGCCCTATTATGTTTAGTACATTATGGCACAAATATACGAGGGACAACGCCGAGTTGCAGTGGCCGCTGTCGGGCGCTTTTGATGAACAAAAGATTGAGTATTTACAAGAACAGTTGTTTAAGAAACAAAGTAGGCAGTCTATGTTTGATTCTCTTAGAACGTGGCAGAAGGCAGCTAGGCAGAGACGATTGAAGTCTGAGAAGGAGACCTGGAAAGCTGGAAAATGCAGACACTGATTCAGAAAGCTGTAGCATATGACAGAGTAAAACAGGAAAAGGGAGTTGAATGTGAAGATAGGAGGTTTCAATTGCATATTGATAAATCGTATTTGGCTCAGGAGGAAACTGATACTTTTGTGGAAGAATTGTTGGATACTCGACCCCAGCCCCATATGCTCCACAAAGGATATATCCTACTGTCATTGTGCCATCACAGCCGCCTGTCACAGCTGTCCTCTCTGTTCCTGTGTCTACTGTTGTTGTTTTAACGGCTGTGGCTTCTGCTCCTCTTCCTCCTCTTTCTTCTGTTTCTTTGCTGTCTGTGGCAACGGTGACTGTTAGTGCTCCTGCCACACCTATTGTCTCAGCATCCCTGTCCCCAGCTCTTACTCCTGCGACATACCTGCCAGCAACGATTGTGCCTGCTACTTCAGTTGCTTCTCCTTCTCTGGTTCTCTATCCCCCAATGTTTGTGAGCGCTGAGACACTAGTTCGTGGGTTTGAGGATAGAGATTTCCCAAGATTTCAAGAGCGTATGGGCACTTTTGTACGGTCTGCGGTTGGAGATGAAGATAAGAAGGTTGTGGCTAATCAGGCCGCGCAGTGGGGTCGTAATGCAATTTACAGTGTAGAGGATGTTTGGGATGTGATGAAGGATTATAAGCCTTTTATTCAGCAGCATGCTCTTAAACATATGTCCTCTAAGTTAATTGGTCTTTGGGAGCAGCACTTTGGGAATGTTGTGCCGCAACTTTTATTTGATATTAAAGATCGTGTGTATACTAATGGTATGGACCCAGGTCAAGTTTTTAGTAACATTGCCACTTTGGTTGCCTATCGGGGCAGGTTGCTTGATAAAAGTCCTACTACAGTGACCCAGTTTCCGATGAGAGAGGTGCTTCCCATATATCCCCCCGAGATACCAGAGTTAAGGGACCAACGTGGTAATGTTACTCGAGCGGCAGTGGCGGCCAGGTTTCAGGAACAATGGGTTTATACTCCGTGGAAAAGAAGTGAAGTTTTGTCCCTTAAGACTCATTTGCCTGATCCTAGGAAAAATCCTACTGCTTATTATAAATGTATTTATTTATTTGTTACAGAGTTTTATATAGCGCTGGCCAGACCCGAAGGTATCGGAGCGCTTTACAACAATTTGTAACTAGGAAATCACACAGTATAGCAGTAGTAAACATGATGACATATGGCGCATTGGAAGTCTTCACGCGTTGTACAACATTAGAAGCAAGGAAGTCAACATATTTTCGTAGTAGTGTGCACAGTGATTCGAGCCGCGCCTCCTTCCGGAAAGGGGGAGATAGGAAGGAGTCGGGATAGGAATGAGGTAGAGGTCTTAATGTCAAAGTGTCTGTGTGCAACAGTGTGCAAGCTTGTGCGTTTAGACGGCAGCTATCCTTTCGGGAGAGAACGATTGAGGAAGAGGTCTTTGAGTTGCTGTAGGAGAGTAGGATCTGCCTCTTATGTTGCCCCCACTTTTTTTCTGATGTTTACACTGGTTTCTGGCTATAGTCTGGCTGGGCCCCTGCTAATCAGGGCCCCAGCCTCTCTGTTCTCTCTAAACGACTTGGAGTGCACTCTAGGTGCACTAGTGATTGGATACTGTGGTACCTTATGAGTCCCTAGTATATGGTACCTTAGGTACCAAGGGCATAGGTACTTCACAGGCCTACCAGGGGTTGCAGCATGTATTATGCCACCCCTGGGAAGCAGACTAAATCTGACACCACAGGCCTGCTACTGCAGCCTGGGTGAGGAAGTGCTAGCACTCCTCACTGAGATATAGGTCCCCTATATCTCTCCTACACACACATATAAACCTATCAGTCACCCCTAAGGCAGGCCCTATCAATCCTGAGGGCAGGGTGCTTGGCTTCTATGTGAGGGGGTGCCTCTGCCTGAGCAGGGCCCCTCTGCAGCTCTCAGAGTCCATTCTCTGGTGCTGTTTGTGGATGCGGTTAAACCATATACTTTTAAGTGCATTATATCCTCGCGGTAAAATGCTAACTTTGGAATGGCTGCATCGAAACATGTCGTGTTTGGTGTCAAACACCTTGGAATACTACCCCCCGCCAGTCCTGGTGGCGGGGTAGCATTCCACCCTTCTAGAGGGATAGACATGTAGCTACTGTGGAAACGCGGTAGAATCCTGCAGAGCCCTGGCATCACAAAATGGATGCCACCAGTCACAGACACGGGGCTGCCCTCCTGCTGATGACCAACACTCGCAGTGGAGGGAGCCCAACAATAGATATCCTGTCCCAAGGGGGTGTGACCACCTTCCAGACAGGATTTAGTGTATTGGGGCTGGGTGGGTGCACTCTTAGAGTGCTTTGAAGTCCTGCACTGGGGGAGCAGAAGGCTCCTCTGTGCATATGCCAGTTCAAACCGGCTCAGGGGCTACCTGTCCCTGCTCTGGCGCGAAACTGGACAAAGGGAAGTGGGTGTAGCCACCCACTCCCCAGACCCTCCCATAGGTAGGGTCTTAGAGCTAGTCCCTCCCCTTCTTTTAGTATAAGAGGGGAACCTGTGCATTGCACCCTAGATTTCCCTGGACGACGCTCTACAAGAAGAATCCCGGACCTTCGACGTTCCACTACCTTTGGAAGACGGAAGAATCTCCCTTGGAGTCAAGGAGTGACTCCCTGCTTGGCAGGCACCAAAAACTACAAACAACAGTCGCAAACTACGCCGCTCCCGCCGGAGTCCAAAGTCCCTGCAGCCCAAGAAGTGGATTTCCTGACTTCTCAAAGGCCATCGTGAGTCTCCAGCGAAGCTGAGGCCAGTGGACCCCAAGAGTAACGAGGAACCGCGACCCCTGGGTACTGTGCACTATTGTCGAGTGCAACCCCTTCACAACATTCCATGAACTTGTGCTTTGGACCACGTGTGGTCCCAGCCTCCAGCAGGAATCCCTCCTAAGATCAGAGGCCTACCATGTCCCCAGTGACCGTGGGCCCCTGTGAGCGGATCCTCCCGAGGCGTCTTTGCGATCCCTTGCCAGCCGGCTTGTGGGTCCCCAGAAGACTCTATAAAGAAACCGAAGAGCTCCCCTGGTTGCTCCAGGCCTGCCCTGACTTACCCTCGCTGGGTGAGTCCCACAGACCTTGCTAGTCTGCGCCATTGTCTCTTCACACTTTCCCTGAGACTTGCTGTTACCAAGTCTTGGTGGCTCCGATCGAGTCGTCGACCCCGCTGTAAGCTGCAGACATTGTGGGACACGCCGAATCCAGCTCCTGGTCATCGACGACGCCTCCTGCACCTCGTGGCTGAAGAATCAAGGCAACTGCGGACGACCTGAATCTTGCGACGACGGTGGGCATTCATCTTCCTTGCCCCGAGTCACTGCCAAGTGACTTTGAACACTGTCCCCTCTGCTTTCAGGTCTTCCATCCTCCAAATCCAGGCTTGGATTCCTCCGGACACTTCTCCTGTCGCCGCAAGCAGCAAGTCTTCACTGGCTCCCATTGAAAACGACGCCGCGACCCGACACCAAAGAACACCTATGCACCCGGCTCCCCTGGGTGAGGTAACTTCAGCACTACGGTGCTCCTGTGGGTGTGGGCCCTAGAACTACTTACCCTGTAAGTGACTTGCTTGTAGCTTTCTTCGAAGTGTCCCAAAACTCTAACTTTCCAAGTGCGACTCTCGCACTGACTCGTACCTGGTTCGCGTCTGTGTTAGACACACCGCGTCCAACTCCCTTGCAATACCATCTGTAACCGCGTCCTTCGACTCGTACAAGGACCGATCGGTGTGTTCGCCTCGAACACGCAAGGGACCTTTAACATTGATATCTCAATCGCGTCTGAGTGCATAGACTCGTACAGGATTCGCAGCGGTGCCAGGTCACCGCGTCCGTCCCCTGTGGGTCTCCTACAACTACCTGGGGTGGTTCTTGGGGGTCCCTCGATTCTAGATGCCCTAGACCTAGGTCTAGCAAACTAAGATTGTAATATTCAATTGTGCTAAACTTATCCTGATCATATTTGACTTGTACATATGTTCCTGTCCTCTAATCTCATAAAGAGATTAGTAGAGAGTGTTTATTAATAAATACATATATATTTGATATATATACCTGTGTGGTGTCTTTTCATTTGGTGATTCAAGAGATTGTGTGGTAAAACAAGCTGCTTTACATTCCTTCAAGACTTAGCCTGAAGGCTGCTCTCCACAGCTACCACTAGGATAGCTTTCTATAAAGGTTGTCTTAAACCTATCTACCATAAGAGTCGAATTGTTCTGGTGCAAGGTGTCCACTTTAATTAGTGAACAGCATATACCAGGCCAACTTCTCACATTTGCCTTTTGAATTTTGGAAAGGAGGGGGTGGTCCTGATATGGCCTGGGATGGAGTTCCAGATTTTGGGCGGATTTCCAGAGAAGGATCAGGATGCGGTTTTTTGTTTGCGGGTTTTCGGAGGGATGAGGAGTAGAGTGTTAGAACTCCTGAGGCTCCTTGTCTGACCGGGCTTCTTGAGTTTGGAGGCCAGGTAGGCGGGTTTCCCTGTGTGCAGGGCTTTGTGCGTGAGGCAGGCAGTTCTGAAGTTGGCTCTTAATTCAACTGGGAGGCATTTCAGTTCTCTGAGTGCGAGCGAGATGTGTTTGTATTTTTTACTCCGGTGACCATTCTTGCTGCTGCATTAAGAGTTGATCTGAGGGGAGCTAGGTGTGATTTTGCTGTGCCTGTGAGGGTTGCGTTCCCGTAGTCGAGTCTCGACAGCACCAGGGATTGAGTAGCTTGTTTGAGGTCGTTGGGCGGGATGAAGGTTTTATTTTGTTTAGTAATTTCAGGTTGAGGAAGGCGCTCTTTGCGGTGGTCTTGATGTGTTTGCCCATGTCTAATTTTGGGTCCAGGGTAATTCCCAGCGATTTTACGGAGTCAGCCAGGGTGAGATTGCCGTTAAGAGCATCGATTGCTTTTAGCCATTCTGGGACTTGGGGGTTCTCCTTTTTGTTGGAAATGAGGAGGATTTCCGTTTTGTCTTGATTGAGTTTCAGGTGGTTTAGTGAGAGCCAGTGTTGGACTTCCCTTAGAGTGTCGTTGAGTCTCTGAATGTCATCAATGGAGGAGGTTTCGAGATAGATCTGGGTGTCGTCTGCATAGAGGTGGAAGGGGATGTTGGATTTTTTGAGTATGGTGGTGAGGGGTTCCATGTAGATGTTGAAAAGTTGCGGGGAGAGAACTGATCCTTGGGGGACACCTCTGCTGACAAGAAGTTTTTGATTTTGATTCTTCGGGTGCGGTTCTAGAGAAAGGAGGCGAACCAGAGTGAGACCACCTCTTCGGCACCCAACCTTTCTTGGAGTACCTTGATAAGTAGTTGATGGTCCACCATGTCGAAGGCTGCCGATAGGTCCAGGAGTATGAGTAGGCAGCATTGGTCTGTATCGAGAGACTTGTGTATATCATCTATGACATTAAGGATCGCTGTCTCTGTGCTGCAACCTTTTCTGAAACCCGATTGGTAGGGGTCCAGGAGGTTGATGCTGTCCATGTGTTGAGTCAGTTGAAGGAGAACGCACCTTTCCAGGGTTTTAGTAAGGAGCGGGAGATTGGAGACGAGTCTGTAGTTGTTCAAATCATTGGTGTCCAAGCCCGGTTTTTAGGTCGAGCCTCGAGTAGCGCGCAAGCGCTGCTTAGAGGCGAAGACTTAATGTAAGCGGTTTCAAAAGCAGTCCCACAAACGCTCGTGCGTCGTGGCTGGCCTTTTTGAGATGGGTACGCGCGGCAAACATATGTTTCCAATTATCGTGCCCAGACGCGGGCGCGATAAGTGGAAACACATGTCTGCCGCGCGTACACATCCAAAGGCCAGCCACGACGCACGAGCGTCTGGTCAGCTGAGCGTCTCGTCAGCTGAGCAGACTGCCGCGCTCGCTCGTTGTTTTGTTGACACTGCGCTTTGGTTCTATTCACGGGAGAGTATGGGCTCGCATGACGGCATCAAAGCACCCAAGCCTTATGAAGCTCGTTAAATGGAGAGTAGATAAAGGAGGCTCCTTTAAGGAGCTCTTTCATTGCGCTCCCAGGTTACCCTGGTGCCCTACCCTTTTGTTGAACTGGCTATCAGAATTTGGCGCCATTCCTCTAATCTGTATTGCCCCGCCTCCACAGCAAGCGTAGTCCTACAGCATACTCTGAGTTTCCTGAGCACTAGCAGCAAGGGTGTAGGAGTCGGAGACATCACATTTCTGGAGAGCACGCTCCGCCTTGGAGAGCAGAGGCAGGGGTGTGACGTGGCCCGAAGAGTCAAAGCACGAGCCATCAAATGATGTAAATCCGACATCACGTCATGAAGAAATTTGATAAAGGCTTTAAAATTAAAAAAATTAACATTTACCAGTGTCTCAGGTACATACAATTTATATCACAGAATGGAGTGGCATTTATACTTTTTTTAAACATGAAATATTCAAGAACACACTCCCATGCCCTGACTACCTTTCCACGAATTACCCAAAATGCCAGTTTACTTTCTGTTTATATAGCCTATATTCGTATTCAATGTATAGCAAGATTGTTTTATGTTAAACACATTGCCGTACTACTTTACAAGGGATAGTTTTAAGATACTTTATATACACGAGTCGGAGATGTTGCGCATGCGCAGTCTGTGGTTAAGTCTGGTTTTGCTGTTCTGTTAATGGATATCTGCTAGAATCGACCTAGTCTCTCTTTTAACAGGCTGGTTCTTTTGATCCTTTGTAATGTTTGCGACATGCTAAATTGCGGACTTTACTTTGCTTCTTCCGGTCAGTTGACCTTTCCACAAGCTTCCTGTTTACATTAAGAGAAGCTGCACTGCGTGTCCTCACGTGAGGAGCTAGGGGTGCATTGAGATTGTGAGGGGGTAGGCGTGGACTTGTATACACAAAGTACACTACGCTACAGTGCCTCACTGATCGTACCTCCTGTACCCAAAAGCCTAAGTTATAAGTGAACTTTCAGATTCCACAGAGGGTAACAAGAAGACGACGCACCATGGTACTGATGAAATTAAAGCAAATTACACATTGTTGCCAAGTGGTGCCATGATAGGCACGTCACTTTCCGCCAGCCAACTTCACTAAAAATACTGAGATTTTTGTTCCTCCTCTAAACTACAAATCCCAAAATGCAACTGCATTTGCCTATAAAACCAGGACGTGTGGATTCCTGTCGGATTAAAAACATGAGATGGGCCACTGGGCAGCCGTCCTCAGCAGACGGTTCTGTTCTCCCGGAACACCGCCCCTACAGTCGCAGCAGGCACTGGTCTGGTTTTTTGCTGTGTCTGGACGGCTCTTCGTGAATATGCCCCTAGTTCTTCCTATCTTTCATCCTTCTCTCCCCGTGCCTAACTGCATCTTCACCCCTGCGCTTTGTTTCTTTGTTTCTTTGTTCTTTCACCTTCGCCTTCTTAATTCCCTCGTCCTTTTCTTTTTCCTTCTTTCTCTTGCCCCATTATTTTCTCATTCCTTTTATTCCTTCCCTCTTTGCCCCCTTTTCTCTGTCCCTCCCTAGGTTCTTTCCCTGTCCGCCCACCTTCCTTCTTTCCCCCTCCCTCGGTCTGCTCCGCCCTACCTTCCCTCTTCCGTCCATCCTTCCTACCTTCCATGTTTCCTTCTGCCCTACCTTTTTTACATCCCTCCCTTTCCTTCTCACGTTCCCTGTCGCTCCTACCCTGATTCTATTTGTCCCTCCATAGTATCCCCCGTCCGCTCCATCCTTTGCCCCAGGATCCCGGACTTTCCATTCTTTCTCCTTTCCCTACTCCCTTGCTTCCCACCTTTCTTTCCTGCCTCTCTTCCATTATTCCATCCTTCACTCTTTCCTTCCTTCTGTCTGTCCTTTCTTCCGTCTGTCTTTTATATATTCCCTCTTCCTTCTTACCTCACCTGCAATCCTTCCCTTATTCCTTCTTCTTTTCCTCCTGTCACCCGTTCTTTCTTCTGTCCCATCTTTTTTCGTGCGCCTTTCCTTACACTTGCGAGATTTTGTCCTGCCTTCCGGTTTCACAGTTTTGTTTTGTTCGCACCAAGGCCGTCCTTCACCTCAAAGGCCTCGAACCCCAGCGTCTGTTGTACTGGACACAGTATTTTAACTCTGTAGGTAGAGCGCTGACGCCGGGTGTGTTTGCTGCCGTTCAGGCTGTAAGCACGGATTGGTTCTTTGTTTCCTCTCTAGGACTCAGCCTTGCTTGTTGTGTGTAGATGTGTACTTGAAGCAATGCTTAATTTGTAAAAATAAACAAGCATTGGCATAGCCAATAGGTCTCGCCTTTGGGACCTTATAAGTGTTTCGCCATGCAACAGTTGATGTTGTTGTACTAAGGATATTGTGCTGCATAACTAAATACTTATAAGGTCCCAAAAGCGAGACCTATTGGCTATGCCAATGCTTGTTTCAGTAATGGCGTGACTTGACCGACTTTGAGGCAGTCAGGTATGACTCCGGTTCTCAAGGAGCTGTTTATGATCTTGGTCCAGAGCGGTGCTAGGGAGAGTTTGAGCTTTTTGGCCAGTTGGGCAGTTATAGGATCCAGGTCGTGTGATGCGGGTTTAGAGGTGGAGATCAGTTTGACTATCTCTGTTTCGGAGATGGGGTTGAAGTATTTCCAGTGGTTAGGGGGGTGAATGGGTGTGGTATCTTCTGACCCTGGGGCCGAGCTCCTGTAGGGGGGGCTGCCATTAACGTCCAGGGAGAGCTCAATCTTGGTGATTTTATCGTTGAAGAAATTGGCGAAGTTCTCACAGAAGACTTTAGAAGCCTGTGTTGAGGATGAAGGTGGCTTGGAAGTTTATTGCCTGATCAGGGTGAAGAGTTCTTTGGGCCTGTTTTTTGTGTTTTCAAGAGCATTGCAAAAGAAGGAGGTTTTTTTGCACTTGATGTGGTTTTTGTACTTCCTGCGTACTGATTTGAGTTGGTCGAGGAGGATTGTGGATGGATTGTTCCGCCAGTGTCTTTCTGTAGCCCTAAGTTGTCTTCTTTCGGCGTTTATGTCTGTGTTGAACCAGGATCTGGAGGGAGTGTTCCTGACTCTTTTTTGTTTTAAGGGCTATTTGGTCCAGAATGGAGGTCATAGTGGTGTTGTAGTGAGAGGTGAGTTCTGTTGTGGAGAGATCATCTGAGGAGATAGGGAGGAGAGAGCTTATCCTTTCCTCCAGGTCGTCGAGGGGAATCTGAGTTAGATTTCTCGCCCAGTGAGGGTGGTCCTGCTTAGGGGGTTGGCATAGGATTGTTTGGTTGATGTGGAATAGGATGATGTGGTGGTCGGACCAGTCAACGGGCAGGGTGCGGTCGATCGTGACTGTGTCAGGTTGGGCAATGATGGCACCCAGGATTGATCCTTTGTTATGGGTTTCCTCAGAGCAATGTTGGGTAAGGTTGTTGTTGTGTAGGAGTTCGTTCAGCAAGTTGTTTTCCTCATTCCAGTGTAGGTTGAGGTCACCTAGAATTAGATTGCTGGAGTCCCGGAGTGCGCAGTGAGTTATCAGGTCGGACAAGTGTTCTCCGAATGAGGTGGTGTTGCCTGGCGGATGGTAAAGGAGATGGCAGAATAGTGTTCTGTTGTCACTCGACTTGATGTTAGCGGTTAGACATTCAAAAGTGTTGTACTTGAGGGCTTCAGTTTCCGTCACGGAGATGGTGTTCTTGTGTATGATTGCTATACCCCCCACGTTGTTTTTTTCTGTCTTTGTTGATGATTGCAAAGCCTGGGGGCACAAGCAAGTCCATGATTGGGGAGGAGAACTCATTTAGCCATGTTTCGGTGATGAACGTGATGTCTATGTCGTGGGTAAGGATGGTTTCAGCCAGCTCTGTGGCATGTTTGATGGCTGATCTGCAGTTAATGAGCATGCAGTTGGTGGCAGTCCCTCCGTTTTTGAGTTTCTTCGTTGGGGGGGCCCTGGGAATATTCGTGAGGCAGGCTGGGGGTCTTGAAGATCTGGGTGGGGAGCGATCTCTTCTAAATCCAGTAATGACCTGGATCTGTGACTTTGAGGTGACGGTAGAGGAAGTGTCATACGAGGAGGCAAGGTCCAACGCTTCGCTCGTGGAGAGGTTCATTAGGGTTTCTTTGAGGCCTAGTATTACCGTTTTTAGCTGGCTTTCCAGCTTTCCAGCAGAGCAAGACGCAGCGTCGTCTCCCCGGTGCGGGGGATGGGGGTGTTCTGGGGGGTTATCTCGAGAAGGCGAGAGCTTGTCATTGATATAGTGGCTGTTGGTGTTCGTGCCAATGTTGTCTCTATAGGTAGCCATGGGCGTGGGGGGAGAGGATTCACGTCGTGATTCCAGCGCCCTCCTCTTGCGTGTGGGTAGCAAGAGGGAGCTAGGTGTTGTTGATTACGGGTTGGAGGCGCTGGTTGTTTGTTGAGGGAGGCAGTATGAGGAGTGGGGGGGTAGGTGTCAGTCATCAGGGGTTGGAGAGCCTCACTTGTGACGTACCTCCGGTTTGTGTTGGAAAGGGGGTATGTAGCGCGCGCGATCGGTGTGGGGAGGACGGAGGGGAAGTTACGGTCTAGGGGGGTGAGGTTGGCGTTGTATGTATTGGGTGTGGTATTGGATTGTGATAGCATCCAGCGGGTCAGTCTGTCATGGGGTTGGGAGTTGTTCAGGTTGGGGTGACGTGTGTGAAAGGGGGCGTTGCGTAGCGAGGGGAAGAGTGAGTCAAATGCATCTAGGTTGTCGTTGTTGGCTTGGATCAGGACTGTGCCATTGGAGTATATGGTCACAGAGGTGTTGCCACTACGCATGGGGCGGTTGGGGATTGCGGTCGTCAGTTTACAGCTGTAGGGGGTGTTAGTTGTTTTGGTTATGGGGAGATGTGATCTGAGAATGGTGTTCCAATTTTCCGGTCTTACCGTATGGAAAATGAGATCCATTTTCAGCTGGCCTTTAGAGGAGCAGTGGTTAATATCCGACCTGACATCTCGGAGAAATGAGCCTCAACGTCTCCGCCGACAAAAGGCTAAGATGGCGCCTGCCGAGCGGAGAGGTCTTTCCCAGTGCCTTGGTAGCTGCACCATATGGCCGCCGGTTAACGTGTTCGCCCATCTAGCAGTTACCCCTCCCTGGGTCCACCTCGTGAGCGGGGGGCTACTCACTGCGGGCAACTAACAGCAGGACGAGCGGGACACCTAGAGGGAACACTGAGTCCAACCGAGGTGAGATCTTCCTCTGTGCCGGTGGGAAAGGGGCGCGCTACCTCGTCACTGAAGTTCTGGGCGATTTTAATCAATAGCGCTGATGCTGCCGGCGAATTGTGAGGAGTTTTTCATGGTGAGGCCATTTTCATCTCCTCGATGATCTCCTCGAAAATATTGCCTGCCCCTAAAATGGCGGCTAAACAAGGACTATGCAGGACTATGCCTCTTAAGAAATGTGCCTGGTTCCAAAATGGCGCCTGCAGTAGATTGTGGTTAATTTAACTCTCGGTGTGGAAAAGGGTCCCTGGATGCCTGACCCCAACATGGCCACCAGTGATGACTTCTTCTCCCCCTTGCTGAACTTTTACTTACACAACCCTCCCAGGACTGTGCCCGACCTCAAGAGGACTTCATGGCTCCCACCCCCGCACTATTCTTTCTGACAATCCCTGATTACACTTGATCTCTTTCCTGACTGCGGAGTCCGAGCATTATGTCCGAGGCCCGGTGGAGCTGCTCTGTTCAGCTAATGAGGAGATCGGCCTTGGTTCAATCCCTGACCGTCACCTGCCCAGCCGGACCTTGGGCGCAGTTTCTCCCTTCTCCCTGTCTCGCCCCCCCCCTCATCGTATTTCTACCTTTCTGTTTTTCCCTTGTCTCCTTTCTATCCTTCTCTCTGACCGATGCCCGTTGGAGCTTCCTGAGAGCTATAGGGGAGACTGGCCTTGGATTACCTCCTTGGCCGTCACCTACCCATTCGGTCTTTGGGCTGACTTGCCCTTTGTCTATTATTCCGTCTTCCTCCTCGTCCCCTCCCTTCTCACTTCCCCCCTCTCCCTTCCCTCTCTACCTGTCTCTCCTTCTCTCCCTTTAATGTGTCTCTTATATTTGATGTAACGTGTAATTGATATCATTGTTGTAATCATTGTTGACCTTATGTAAAGCGCTCTGATACCTACGGGTCTAGCCAGCGCTATATATAAAACTGTTTAAATAAATAAATAAATAAATGTCCGCGAATAGTGTTTGAAGGTTTTTTTCGCTTTTGGAGATAGGTTGGGGGGGAAAATGATGGAGAAGGAGTTCGGGCCATGTGGTTTTAGGCAGTTATGTGTAGCGGGGTTAGGGGAGGTTGAAGTGGCGGATGACATATTTGTCTAAGTTTGAGGGGAGGGTAGCTCCTCAGAGCTCTACTCAGACTGTTAGGCTTTTGCCGAGCCTAACTTTTTCTTGCTGGCAGTGTGAGTTCAGCAGTTAGTGTCTACGGCCTGAGTTAACTGGATTCAGGTTAGGTCAAAGTGTTGACCCTCAGCGGACTCCCCAGACTGAAGGTATAAGAGGAGGGGAGGTGGTTAAGACGGGGTGTCGGGGCTTGATCTTATTTTGGTGGCTTAGGTCTAGCTGTGTGGGGGTCCTTCCGAGGTTTCTGCTGGTTGCGTAAGATGGAGGCGGGGGGTAAAGGGGGTGTCGGGGATTGTTACTACTCGTCTGTGGTTTAGGGACAGTTGGATAGAATCATTTTCTAATCGGGTTGGAGGTGTTTTGCGGCTGAGGCTGCCGTCTTGGGGAGGGCATTGGGTTTTCAGGTACTACGTCTCCGTCTCCCCTCGGGTCAAGGTGCTAGTGGAGGATTGTTCGGGGGGTCTAGCGAGTCAGTTTCGCCTGTCTGGTGTTTCAGCGGGTGGGACAGTGATTGTTGGCGTCCAAAGGCCGCCGTCTAAGGGACAGGCATCGGGTTCATGTCGGCTGTGCCTACTGAAGTTGGGGCTAGCTCGTCTGTAGGGGTTTAATTTGGGAGACTGGGGGATGTCGCTTGGTGCTTGGGTTATTAGAGATTCCGTCTATACACCAGTGCTTTATCCGATAGACAGAAGATATGGATAGACAGAAATCGCCAACTTGGGGACAGGCATCAAGTTGATGTCAGGCACCAGTATCCGTGCCTTTTGTTGCTGAGGCTGGCGCGACAGTAGGGTTGTTTTGGGGAGTGTGGGGAAGTTATTTGGTAGATTGTTATGTTGCGGTTCAATTGGCGAGAGACCGGTGGTTATCCGATAAGTAGGGGTATTGGGGGGACAAAAGTCGCCATCTTGGGGCCAGGCATCGCGTTAAAGACAGGTAGCGGCGGTTGGGATTCAGGTCGCCGCGCCTTCTGCCGTTTAGTGTGACGGGGCTGTAGCGTTGATCAAGGGAGCTTGGGTGATTTGTTTAGGCGTTGGTTGTTGCGTTTCTGTGGAGAGAGTCCGGTGCTTGGACCGATAGCTGGAGGTTAGGGGAGGGCGGAAGTCGCCATCTTGGGGCCAGGCATCACGTGAGTGTAAGGAGATGAATAGTGCTGCGCCTCCCGGATTTTGCAGCCAGCGCGTCTGGCAGTGGAAGTAGTGAAATTGGTGAGGAGTGAATTTATCTGATTCAGGAATGGATTATTGGGTGTTGCACGCCGCCATTTTAGGGTCAGGCAGCAGGGTCACATGACCTGCTTCTTTCAATTCCTGGATCGGAGCGTCATTGTAGATAAAACATTTCCGTGCCACAGAACCGGTGGGTAGGCCCAATCTTAGTTCCTTCTCGGGTACTCACCGGAGTTGAATTCAGGGTGTCGCCGGGAGTGGGGGGAGGGCCGTTAGTACCGCGAGGTGGCCATTTGTTTCAGCCGTGATTTTTTGCCTTTCGGTTTCAAGTTGCGGTTTCAAGTTGCAGCCCACGCTGATATGCGTCCGGTGTTGTTAAGGATAACTTTTTCGGTTGATGAGTGTTTAATGGGTGTAGGAGGACGCCATTTTGGGGTCAGGCAGCACGGTGGCATGCCCCGCGTCTCCCATTCCTGGGTCCACCGTGATTTTCTCCTTTCTGATTGCAGGTTGCCGCCCAAGCTGATATGTGGCCGGTTTTGTTTGGGATTCGGACAGACGATGTGGCTGATGGGGGCAAGGAATGTAGTTGCGGTGAATTGTTCGGTTGTTGAGTGCTTAATGGGTGTTGGAGGATGCCATTTTGGGATCAGGCAGTCCGGTGGCGAGCCTCGCGTCTCCTGTTACTGGGTCGATTCGCCTCGTAAAGATACTTGCAAGTTCCCAGAGAGTAAACCCTATCCCCTGCGATTGTCAGGTAGTCGCCGGAACTGGCGAGACTCACTCAGTCTCTTAGTGAGATTCTGCAGTTACTGACACGAGGCGCTCTTCGTTGCATCTGCGTCTTTCATCTTTCAGTTTTGGTTTCAAGATTGTATCATTTTAATGTTGAGTGTCCAGTGTTGTTTGGAGACTCAATGGGACTCTTGCGGGTCAAAGCGGTGAAATGACTGAAGCTGCTTCTTCGACGGTAAAGACTCTTGCTGATATTGAAATGTTTTTTGGTCTTCTTGTTCCGGTTGATATTTGGAGGCAGGTCCATACTCAAGATCATGTTCCGGAGTTGGGTGGTACTTGGAATCAAATTAAGGCATGGGACCAGGAGAGAAAAACTGGTGATAAGCCCCGAGCAGAAATGTTGGTGTTGCCAGGACGCATTATTACATATATGCATTCTCTTATTACGCCACGAAAGGTAGATTGGGATCAATTGTTGGCTTGCCGACAAAAGAAAGATGAGAGTGTGTCTGATTTTTTCACTCAGTTTGAGGATACCTTTTTGGATTACAGTGGGCAGGATTTGTCTATTGAGGGGGGTGTTCGGTTGTTTGTTAATAGATTTGTCTCTAATTTGCTTCCTGAAATCGCGACTTGGTTGCAGGCTTCTGAGAGTACTTGGGCCACCTCTTCCCCTTCTGTTATCTTGAATATGGCTCAATATTATGAACATAGAGACAATGAGGAGAAAGAAAGGTCAGAGAAAAAGCATAAGGATTTAAAAAAGAAGGTGTTGTTGCAGCAAGCTTTTAGAGGGAATGGCAGAGGACGTGGTTGTCCTGCCCGCCAGCTTCCACGTACTGGTAGGCAGCCGAACTCGACGCCTTTAGGGCTGAATCAGTGTGCGTATTGCAAGGAGGAGGGCCACTGGCGTAGGGAGTGCCCCATGCTTTTGCAAAAGGTAGCGGTCCCTAGAGGACGAGGTTCTGGTGGGACTGATAGGGCTCAGAGTGCCTCAGCCTCGCAGGGTCGTTCTGATAATAACTACTTTGACAACCCTCGTGATGGACATTATTATCATGATGACTATGATATGGAGGAAGTGACTGGAATGTCTTACAGTTAGGACAGCCAGGGACAGAGTGAGGGACCAGTTCCGATACCTGTAGATCAGCGTGGTCCTTATGTAACAGCGGAACTGCAAGGTTCGACTAAGGAATTTTTGGTGGATACAGGTGCGACAAAAAGTTCTGTTTCTCGAAGTATGGTCCCTGGGGCGGCTCTGTCTGGCTATAATAATGTTTCGGTAGGTTTTTCAGGTGTACCGGTTGTGAGCCCCATTTCAAGACCTCTTGCATTGACTATCGGTCCTTTTACTGTGGATTCTCCATTTTTGTTGACATCCAATTGTGGTGAATTTGATGGGTTTGGACTTGTTGAAAAAATTGCCTGCTACTATTTATTGCTCCCCAGAAGGTGTTTATATGACGATGGGCCCAAATGTGAGTACTAGACAGTGCTTTTCTCTCCCTCTTCCTGCTGAATTTGCTGATATACCATCCACTTTCTGGGCAACTGGTGATACAGACGTGGGATTGCTACATATACCGCCGGTTCCGATCAAAGTTAAAGACAATGCTATTTTGCCTCGAATCCTACAGTATAAAATACCACAGGCGGGAGAACGAGCCTTGTTACAGATTATTCAGGATTTGATCAAGAAAGGATTTGTGGAGGAGACGTCTGCTAATATTTGTAATAGTCCTATTCTTCCGATTCTTAAACGGACACCCTCAGATTCCCCTGATGATCATGAAGATGTTTATCGTTTTGTGATTGATTTGCGCGAAGTAAACAAGATAGTAATCCCTCAGTTTCCAGTGGTCCCAGATATCACTACACTTTTCACAATGATTCCTTCCACTGCTAAATTCTTTTCTGTCATTGATTTGAAAAATGCATTCTTAAGTATTCCTATTCATTCTGATAGCAGATATCTGTTTGGGTTCACCCTAGCTGGAAGAAGCTTTAGGTTCTGTCGAGCTCCTCAGGGGTATACTGAGAGTCCAAGTATTTATAGTCAGGCTTTAAAGAGTCAGTTGGATTCCCTTTCGCTTCCTACAGGTAATGTATTGGTGCAGTATGTTGACGATCTCCTTATCGCTTCCGACACAGAACGAGGTTGCAGAGACAGTACAGGTAAATTGCTGTTGCATTTGGTTCATCATGGACATAAGGTTTCTCCTTCTAAATTTCAGTATTGTCGACAGGAGGTCACCTATTTAGGTCACCTACTGTCGAAGGATGGTAGGAGATTGACCCCGGAGCGCATAAGTACCATTGTTAAAATGCCCGTTCCACAAACTCAGAAAGATGTGCGCGCTTTTATAGGTATCACTTCCTACTGTCGGCAGTGGATACCTAATTATTCACTACTAAACAAACCCTTGCTTGCACTAATGACTAAAGAAGTGCATGAGCCCTTGCCTTGGACGCCTGAATGTCAGCAGTCTTTTGAGCAATTGAAAACTGTGCTTTGTTCGGCTCCAGTACTTGGCACCCCAGATTACAATAAACCATTTGTGTTGTACGTCTATGAGATGGCTGGCTGCACGCTTTCTGTTTTAACATGAAGGAAGTGACCCAAATAGGGTCACCCGGGTCACTCGCGACCACCTCTCGGCCTTGCAAACAAATGAAGAGTCGGTCAGACAGAAGAGAATATAAACCAAAATTATTTATTGGTATTATGCTGCAGCGGAGCCCAGTCTGATCAGCCTCACGAGATGGCTGCCGAGGGACTGACTTCCCCCAACATAAAGTCAGATATTATACTTGTCCAATTCCCCAAGAACACGCCCAGACTGGAAAATTCCAGTCCAGGCAACAGCAAACAAAGGTGGCAAACAAGGATGAGCCATAGTCCTGGGGCTGGGTACATACTATCTCGGCTCCAAGGCCGTTCGGCCTGTGCCTACCATTCAATGATGTGGGAACAGGTTTATCTAACAGCGAAGGTATGCCACAAGAGAAAATGCATTCATTAGTGCAGCGAAGCTCGGCCTTGAGAAGTACAAGCTGAAGGTACAGGAGGCAGTTTTCTGCTGAGACAGGCAATATGAGACAGAGGCTTAGTTTCGATCATAAAACAATATGTCGGCGGCTAATAAAATGGCGCCATGAATGCTAACTTAATACAGAATGAAGTGTGAACATTACGATAATAACATTCCAAATCTAACAGACCCTCCTTTTAGCATTCATGCTAAATTTTATTGTTGCCATCAGGTAAGGGCCTTTACAATTCTAGATAGGAAGAACATTCAATCGCAGGCAACTGTTGCTATTTTACAAGCTACAGAACTAAATACTCTATAAAACTAGACACGCATTATCAATATTTAAAAATGCCTTCATCAATGCCCATCAAATCTTGGATGTCCTGCATCATCATGGCTCTGCTCTGAGAATCACGTTCTGGGGGCTTTGGGCGAGGGGTCAACCTCGATACACAGCAGGCACAACAGGCAGGGAGGCAGTGTATGCACAGACAACATGCTAAAATAATACCAGCTATGGCGACCAGGAAAATAATAATCTTCCAACCCCAGGTGGTAAATAGGCCCCAAAGCCATCCCGTGAAGGACCACGTGCCATTCTACTGATGTATATCAGAGGCAAGCCTATGGAGCTTCTGTCTAGCAGCATACACAGTCGGAGCGTGGTCCGGTATGTATACACAGCAGCTACTGCTGATGACACGGCAGGCCCCACCCCTGTCTGCAAGGATGACGTCTAACACCATCCTGTTCTGAAGGGCAACAAGTCTCGTAGCCTGGACCTCTACTGTGATATTGGTCAGAATCCCTGCATTGGTGTTAATGACCCCTTCCACAACCCTTGTGAGCCGTCGAATGTTAAGGCTATTGGCCATGGGGCCCCAGAAAGGTATGATACCTTTCATAGCATCCGTAAACTGCTGCAAAGTAGTGTCCGTCTGATCTATGTCATCTGTGCTAATCATTCTTCTAAACCTGAGCACATGGGCATTTCTACGCTGTAATCGATGGTCTTTATGGTAATTGGGCGGGGCTATATATACTGGGGGTAAGAGATAGGAAAGATAACACCTTCCTGACCATCCCTCCGGAAGCCAAACATAACCGTGATTTCCACAGACGAAGTAGACATTAGGGGGCGGTATCAGGGGCGGACTATCTGCTGCTCTCATTTTATAAGTGGCGTTGCATCTGCTCTCCCCTACCTCTATCTTCCCAGCCCCCTGGACACAGAAAGCATCTGTAACATTAACCACTGACAGTGGTATCGGCTTATCTTCAGTAACATTACGGGCCTGAAAGGACTGGAAGTATTCTGATGTGTTGAACTGCAGGAAATTATCCCTTTCCACCTGGGACCATGTTCCATTCCTCACCCCTTTGTATGCGTGCATGCAGGAGCTTAGGAACAATCTGCCAAACGGCTCTCGGCCCGTAGGGGCACCAGGAGGCGCTCTATGCTGGAAACGTACATTGTGTGTTACGGTGTGGGAGCTAGTACTCTTTCGTTCTAATGTATCAGCCTGGAGAAATGACCGTACCATACTAAGCAATGCAAACCACCCCTCACAGCTATTGACATATGACAGTGGCATTGACAACAAATTCTCACTTCTATGCGTCACTGAGGGCAGCAACCCACATACCCAGCATTTTGTCGTGTTATAGGCATTGTGTGTTTGGTGTAGAGTCTGAATGAACACATTATCTTTATAGGTCTTCCGGTGCTCCTCTTTGTGAGGTGTCAAAGTAACAAATATATGTTCAGGGGGAACAGGCGTAGTACCAATCAAAGTCTGCACAGGATATTTCTCCTCAAGAAAATACGCTATTCCAAGAATTATTATTAGAGAGATCAGAATAATGGTCACAAAAACTATTTTGCTTTTCACAGACGAAGTGGACCAAACAGGCCCTTTCCGTTCAGAACGCGGAGCTGCAAAGGGCTGTTCTTCCTCCCAAATGGGGCGACCAAAGGGGTACATTTTTCTTAAACCAGAGGAAAAGGCTTATAATTGGAGCCAAATGGGGATGATACAAGGAAATGGGACAGTGTTCCCAGCGTCCATCTGAGTCCCGCTGGTGGACTCCTATCGTTCATCAGGCGTAGGTGCTGTTGACCACCGGCGGTGGAGATGTTCATCTAGCTCAAATCCAGATCCCACGTTGCAGGGCAAGGTATCTCCTTCTTGAGAATCACAGTCCTTTTGCCCTGATCATTCACTCTCCAAACAATGCACCAAACTCCCTGTCCCTAAGCTATTGTTGGTACCGTGGGCAGGGTACGTTAGCCCTATTCTTCAGCAATGCAGTCCATCCCTACAAATCTGACTTTTCCTTTGGTGCACTGTTCGTCCGGCGGGGGCGCAAATTGTACCTTATTACTCCAGGCACAGAGGGGTCAGGAAAAAGGGGGTCAGGCTCAAAGGGACCAAAGGGCAGAGGCTCAAACACAGATGAGCAAACAGGCTTGTGTTCAACGGGCTGGGACTCAAGCACAGACGGACCAGCAGGCTGGGGCTCCTGAATGGCCTTAATCTCAGGTGGCACTGCCTCATTCAGCACGGTGTGGCTTTCTTCCTCAGTTGGTGCCCACGTCAGGCGTGCATCCAAAAAGGGGATGAAGCGCGGTACCTGCTTCGTCTCATGGTCGCCAATCCCGTCAAACACCCACTGGTCATAAGGCAACGGCAGGGGTACCCTCTTACAGTGGGTACTGTGTATCCAGTTCTTCCAGCCATCGACCTTCACCGCTGTTCTGGTGGCGAGGAGGACCTGGAGTGGTCCCCTCCAGCGTGGCTCCAAGCTGCTTTTCCTCTGGAAGTTTCGCACCAAGACCCAGTCTCCGGGTCGTATCTCGTCGCCTGGCCCCTCGGGAGTTTGCGGTAAGGCTTCTGAGACCTGTTGATGAATGGAACACAAATTTTTAGTCAAATCATAGAGGTAGTCCACAAGCAGAGGGTATTCTATGTCAGAGAACCGATGAGGTCGCGGGACGCACATACATTTGCCGGGCGCCCGAACACGACCTCGTACGGTGACAATCCTGTTCTAGAGTGGGCTGTGGCTCTTGTGGACAACAGCGCTAGGGGTAAAGCATCTGGCCACTGCAATCCTGTGCTCTCTTTGATCTTTGTCATTTCCAGTTTTAGAGTACCATTGTACTTCTCAACTAAACCTGCCGATTGGGGGTGGTTTGCTGCATTAAAGTTTTGCTTGATGTGCGACCCATCGCACACCAGCTGGATAACCTTCGAGTTAAAGTGACTTCCATTATCACTCCAAATCAAACGGGGCAAACCGAAACGCGGGAAGAACTCTTTCAAGAGTGCCTTCGCCGTCACCATGGCTGTATTCTCTTTAGTGGGGTAGGCCTCAATCCATTTACTGAACGCACAGACAACCACTAACACATATTTCAGATTGTTGACTCGTTCCATTTCGATGAAATCCATCTGGAGAACCTCGAAAGGGAAGGAAGGCGGTGCGAAACTGCCAGAAGGTGTAGGGGTACCTTTCCCAGGATTGTGCATCATGCATACCATACAGTACTTCACTAAGTGGGCAGCAACTTTAGGGATGTTGTCGTTCTGCCACAATTTACATATCCCTTTCGCGCTAATGTGGGCTGGCCCATGCGCCGTAGTAACCACAGGGAGGACATATGCATCTGGCAGCATCCATCTCTGCTTCCCTGACTTGTCAGTCCAACACCCATACTCATCCAAACGGGCGGTACTTTCCTGCCATACTGCTAGCTCCTCAATCGTTGTCTCACTCTGTATCTCCTTAACATTGTCTAAAGTGTCCTCAAACATGGTAACTTCAGGTACCCATCTAGCTGGGCCTGCCATGAACATTCTTTTCATCCGTGGTCTGATCATCACATCATCCCCTTCAATTTACGGAAGACAGGAAGAGAGTATGGGGGGATACCACCAAGGCTACGATAAGGAAAAGATGCTGGGCCAAGATTAACTCAGGAGCATGGGGGGACATCTTAACTGACACAGCGATCCCAAACACTGAGAATCTGGGGTCAGTAGAGGAAGGATATTCCAGGTGGGAATCATGGATTACTCAATCTTTGGATATAGTAGCCCCTAAGGTCTCCCATAAACCTAAATCCAGAACCAGAGCAGAAGGATGGTTTAATTCCCAGCTGCTGGCGCTAAAGAAAAACTGTAAAAAAAATCGAAAGGGATTGGAGAGAAAATCATGACCCACAACTCAAAACGGAGTATAAAGTAGCCATTAGAAACTACCATAATAGTATCAAAACAACTCAAGCTAAGTTCTTTGAGGAAAAAATTAATAGAGCTCAGAACTCATCAAGGGAACTGTTCACGGTAATCAAGGCTCTGACTAATCCACCCATTGACACCTGTCCATCAGAAACTTCAGAGGAGAGGTGCAATGACTTAGCCGCCTACTTCCTCTTGAAAGTAACTGACATCTATAGCTGCTTTAAAACGAATGGAGAGCTAACCGCATGGTGCGAAGAGGAACAGGAAATAGTTCCCCCACAACAAACTATCATCAATCTCCCGCCTATGGAACAGTAGGGTGTAGAAGCCTTTGGACCCAGCCCCCCCGCAAATTCTCAGAACAGTAACACCTGTCATTCTACCGACTTTAATGAGGGTCATGAATCAGTCCCTAGAAACGGGCATAGTTCCAGTTGTTTGGAAACACGCTGTTATTAAGCCTCTGCTGAAAAAAGCAAATGCAGATATATCGCAATTATGTAACTATCGCCCCTTCTCCTTGCTACTGTTTGTGGGCAAGCTACTAGAAAAGCATGTCAACAGAACACTGTCAGAATTCCTAGAGACTAACCAGTGCCTCCACCCCACTCAGACGGGCTTCAGAGCACAACACAGCACAGAGTCGGCTCTGTTGGTGGTGGTGGAGGAACTAAGAAGATTGTTAGACCAGGGAAAATCAGCCGCCTTGCTCCTGTTGGATCTGAGCGCCGCCTTCGATACGGTAGACCATCATATATTACGTAGAAGGCTCTCAGACATTGGGATACAGGGCATTGCGCTTAAATGGTTGTCATCGTTCTTGGAAGAGAGAACATTTCAAGTACAGGAGAATACTACTTTCTCTAAAACCATGTCACTGAGGTGGGAGCCCAACGCTGTTTAATGTGTACATGGAGCCACTGGCTATGATTGTGCTGGAGTTTGATATATCTATGACGTCCTATGCCGACAACACTCAGTTGGTCATCTCCTTGGACCCAAAAAATAGCAGGGACGGTGAGAGATTATCTTCCTGCTTGGAAAGAGTCAAGGAGTGGATGACAACAAGTTGTCTAAAATTAAATGGGGACAAAACTGAGTTACTGTTTCTCGGAAGTAAAGCAATACCCAGGCCCACCATAGGTTGGCCTGCTTGCCCAGTCAATCCACCCATCCCCACAGAAATAATAAAAAATCTAGGCTTCTGGTTAGAAACGGATCTCTCCATGGTGACACAGGCTAAGAAAGTTGCAGCGACCTGTTTTGGACTACTTAGAAGTCTTCAGAGAAATTCTAGACAGGATTCCTACACAGCTTAGGAAGACAGTGGTTCATTCTTTAGTCACCTCGCGGTTAGATTATGGAAACTCATTGCTCCTGGGGGCACCTAAATTCGTAACCTACAGACTGCAGGTGGTCCAGAATGCAGCTGCAAGGCTGCTGTGCAATGTTCCGGCACGTTAGTCGGTGAAAAAGCACTTAATCAGACTTCATTGGCTCCCTGTAGAGGCCAGAATAAAATTCAAAATACTGGTCATCACCCACAGAGCCTGCCATAATAGAGGTCCCAAAAAAATCAAGAGTCTAGTATCCCCTTACATTCCAAATAGGTGGCTGCGTTCAAGCACGGAGGAATGTCTAAAACCAACAAAGGTCAGGAGGGAGAGATGGGGAGGAAGATCCTTCTCCCACCTTGCTCCTAAACTCTGGAATTCTTTACCACTGGAATATAGGTTGATGAATAAAGAATTACAGTTCTGCAAAGCGATTAAAACCTGGCTGTTTAAGCAATACCTTTAAGGCCCAGCCGACCCCTATCAGCTATGTGACCTTCTAGCGCTGGGAAGCCTTAGGGCAGCCATGCGCTCTATAAATCCCATAAATAAATAAAAAATAAATAAATAAATCTGCGTTTGGGCTGTCTCCTTAGCTGTTAGGTCTGCAAATGCATTTCCCTTTCCCACATCATCAGTAATTGCCTTGTGGGCGCTGCACTTCACTATTGCCAACTTCTTGGGAAGCGTCAAGGCTGACAAAAGCCTATGTAGCAATGGGCCATTCTGAACCTTTAACCCATGTGAAGTCAGAAAGCCTCTCTCTGCCCAGAGCCGCCCAAAATTATGAGTGATTCCAAAGGTGTACTGACTGTCAGTATAAATATTGACAGTCAGTCCCTCACTCAACTCGCAAGCTCGAAGAAGGGCAACTAACTCTGCAGTTTGGGCCGATTGGTAGGGAACCCGTGATGTCTCTACTACTGTGCGTAAGGTAGTTACGGCATATGCCGCTGTTGTTGTGCCATCTGGTAATTTGAAACAAGAGCCATCGACATATAGCTCCCCTTGGGGCTCAGATAGGGGAATATCAGTCAGGTCTATCCGTCCCTTCGTCTCCTCCTCTGTATGGAAAATGCAATTGTGCACGCCCGTTTCCTCACTCTCAGAAGGGAGGGGTAGTAACGTGGCTGGGTTCAGAGTGGCACATCTTTTGATGGCGACGTGTGGTGCAAACAGGGTCAGCTCGTAGCCAGTCAGACGCGCACTGGTAAGGTGCTGCGTCTTCGTTCTGTTCAAATGTGTGTCCACAGCATGCGGTACCATGACTGTGAGATCAGTATCAAGGACGAGCCCTGCCGATTGTCGGATAGAGATGGCCAAGGCCACGACCGCTGTTAGACAGCTCGGGAGGGCTCTTGCGACGTTATCAAGAAGCGTAGAGAAATAAGCACATGGCCTCTGCTTACCTCCAAAGGCCTGTGTTAAGACAGAGAGCGCGCAGTCAGCCGTCTCATGTACGTACAACACAAACAGCTTCTGGTAATCAGGCGTGCCAAGCACAGGCGCAGAGCAAAGCTCAACTTTTAGTTGCTCAAAAGCTTGTTGACATTCATGTGTCCAAGGCAAGGGTTCATGCACATCTTTAGTGGTTAGTTGCAATAGAGGCTTCGTTAGTAGGGAATAGTTAGGGATCCAGTGCCGACAATACGAAGTAATGCCGATAAAAGCTCGCACATCCTGCTGGGTCTTAGGGATGGGCATTTTGACAATAGCACTAATGCGTTCAGGTGTTAGTCTTCTCCCCTCCGTCGACAGTAGGTGACCTAAGTAGGTGACCTCCTGTCAACAATATTGAAATTTGGAAAGGGACACCTTATGTCCGTGGCGGGCCAAGTGTAGCAACAATTTGACCGTCGCATCCTTGCAACCGTCTTTAGTGTCATAAGCGATCAAGAGATCGTCCACATACTGCAATAATACATTACCTGTGGGAAGTATGAGGGAGTCCAATTGACTTTTTAAAGCTTGACTATAGATGCTGGGGCTTTCAGTATACCCCTGAGGAGCCCGACAGAATCTGAACTTTCTGCCGACGAGGGCTAATCCAAACAGGTACCTACTGTCTGGATGTATTGGAATGCTAAAGAATGCATTTTTCAAATCAATGACAGAAAAGTATTTGGCAGAGGAAGGAATCATAGCCAGAAGGGCAGTGATGTCGGGGACAACTGGGAACTGAGGGACCACAATCTTATTAACCTCATGCAAATCAATCACAAACCGGTAGACATCAGGATGATCATCAGAGGAACCTTATGGTGCCCTCTTAAGGATGGGAAGAATAGGGCTATTACACACATTCGCAGACGTCTCTTCAACAACCCCTGACTTAATTAAATCCTGTATAATCTGCAACAACGCTCGCTCCCCTGCTTGCGGTATTTTGTACTGAGGGATACGGGGAAGAGCAGCGTTGTCCTTGACTCTAATAGAGACCGGGGGTATCTGCAAGAGCCCCACGTCCGTATCACCTGTAGCCCATAACGTTGATGGCACATTCTTGAACTCCGCAGGAAGGGGCTCATCCTTTGACAAACATTGCTTGGAATTCACTACATTGGGTCCTATCGTCATATAGGCACCATCCAGGGAGCAAGAAATAGTTGCATGCAACTTCTTTAACAAGTCCAAACCCATCAAATTTTCTCCACAATTAGATGTCAGCATGAAAGGCGAATCTACGGTAAAAGGACCAATAGTCAGGGCAAGTGGCTCAGAAATGGGGCTCACAACCGGTATACCTGAAAATCCTACCGAGACATTATTTTGGCCGGACAGGGCTGCCCCGGGGACCAGTGAATGAGAAACAGAGCTATTCATTATGCCTGTATCCACTAGGAATTGTTTAGCTGATCCCTGCAAATCAGCAGTAACATAAGGCCCGCGCTGATCCACAGGTATCTGAACTGATCCTTCACCCTGTCCCTGGCTGTCCTAGCCATGAGCTAACCCAGTCACTTCGTCCAATTTGTAGTCATCATGATAGTACTGTCGCCCCCGAGGGTCATCGAAATAGTTCTGATGAGAGCGACCTTGCTGCTCCTCTTTTCCCTGGCCTCCGTCATGTCCACCTGCTCCACGACCCCATCCCCGAGAACCCGGTCCTCTGGGAGTCGCAACCTTTTGTAACAACGCTGGGCACTCACTGCGCCAGTGTCCCTCCTCCTTACAATAGGCACACTGATTCAGCCCCACAGGTGCAGCATTTCTGCCAGTGTGGGGCAGCTGTCGAGCCAGACCAATGCTGCATCCTCTTCCGTTCCCCCTAGATACCTGTTTGCATCAACACCTTCATTTTTAACTCCTTATTTTTCTTCTCCACCTTCTCCTTCTCTTCATTCTCTCTATGCTTATAATACTGCGCCATACTCAATATCACTGATGGCGAGGAGGTAGTCCAAGTGCTCTCCGAAGCCTGCAACCGAGTCGCGATCTCGGAAAGCAGGTTCGTAACAAATCTGTTAACAAACCGTCGAACACCTCCCTCCATAGACAAGTCCTGCCCACTGAAATCCCAAAACACACCTTCAAACCTAGTAAAGAAATCTGATACACTTTCATCTTTCTTCTGACGACATGCTGTTAACTTATCCCAATCCACTCTTCTAGGTGGAATCAGCGAGTGCATGTAAGTAATAATTAGACCTGGCAAAGCAAGTATCTCAGCCTCAGGCTTGTCACCAGGCTTTCTCTCTTTATCCCATGCCCTGATCTCATCCCAAGTGCCACCCAACTCCACAGCATGGTCCTGCGATATCAACTGGCACCAATAAACCAAAAAACATCTCAATATCGGCCAATATCATAACCGTTGACGACGCAGCCTCTGTTAATTCTTTATAGTATGCCGTTGGATTTTTCCTAGGGTCAGGTAACTGACTTTTAAGGGACAAAACCTCACTCCTCTCCCAAGGAGTATAAACCCACTGTTCTTGGAAACGAGCCTCTACTCGCTGTCTGACGACAGCATCCCTCTGATCTCGCAACTCCGGTATCTCAGGGTGAAAAATCGGATGCACCTCCCTCATCGGAAACTGCAACACTGTTGTCGGGCTCTTCTGGTGCAACCGGCCTCGGTATCCAATCAACGTCGCAACATTACTAAAGACATCATTAGGGGCCATGTCAGTAGCATACACGCGGTCCCGGATGTCATAAATAATTTGGGGCGCGACACCATTAAAGCACTGTTCCCACAATCCAATCAAAGTAGCCGACATATGTTTGAGGGAATGCTGCTGTACAAACGGCTCATACTCTTTCAGCACACTCCACACATCCTCCATACTGTAAATCGGACTTCGGCCCACTGGGAAGCCTGGTTAGCTACCATCTGCTTCTCTGCATTCCCCACATCAGACCGAATCAGCACTTGCCCAATTTGCTCCTTTGCAGTCGCCCAGTCCCCGTCATCCAGTCCACGCACCGGCGTTCCCATGCTCAACAATGTCGGGGAGAGGAGATGTGGAGAGGGTACAACAGTCGAAGGGGCCTGCACCAAAGTTACTAACGACTGTGTCGTTGGTGTAAGTGATGGGGAGAGAGAAGAAGTTGGAGCAAGAGGCGTAGCAGGGAGACCTGCAGTCACTGCAGGCGTGATAGGCGAAGCCGAAGAAGAAACAGGAGGTGCTGTAGCCGAAGCAGCCAAGTCAATAGCATTAGAACCAGAGACAGGGGCAAGAGAGACAGAAGACTGGGGCTGTGGGACAGCAGGGTATAATCTCTGCAGACCATATGGAGGTGGGGGTCGGGTGTCTAACAGATCCTCTACAAATGTATCACCTTCTTCTCGAGCAACATAGGACTTGTCACACTGCAACCTAAACTGCCTATCAGCACACTCTATACCCTTCTCTATTTACTCTCTATCATACGCTACTGCCTTCTGAGTTACCGTCTGCATCTTTCCTCCCCGAGCCTCCTTTTCTGCTTTCATCCGTCTCTGTTTAGCTTCCTTCTGCCTTACCTGGAGATAATCGAACATCGACTGCCTACTCCTTTTTAAAAACAATGTATCCTGCAGGAAATTCAATTTCTGTTCATCAAAAGTACCTGTTAACGGCCATTGCAACTCGGTATTGTCCCTCGTATATTTGTGCCATAATGTGCTAAATATAATAGGGCCAAGGTCGTGCTTAACGTACATGTCATCGTTTGGGGTGCCTTCCGGAGGCGCAGGTTGCCTCTCCTCCAATTGAGCATCAGCAGAACAACAACGACACCTTAAACAGCACAATTTACTAAAACATGGCATCTTAAAAAGAGAAAACAATTTCCCTATTCGTACCAGACGAATGACTTACCAATATCTTTTCGAAGGTCAGCCCCCAGACCGTATAAAATAAAGGAAAACCGAAAGTCAGTCCCCAGACTGCACCAAATTACAAATCAGAACCACCGGCACAAGAGCCAAAACTAGTCAAACGCCAGGCATTTTCAAAAGTGAACCAAATTCATTAGTTTGCCTGGCAAGATGTCCGTAGACACCCTGCATCCAAAATTGGTCTGCAGACCTACAAAGCAAAACCCAAACGCGGTCCTCGGACCACACCAAAGATCACTCAAAACAGCGCCATATTCACAAAGATCCACAGCAAACTCACCTGGTGCACACAGGTCGAACAAATGTATTTTCCACTGCTGACTCTTCGGACCAAACGGTCAATTCCAAGGGTTTCGCCTTTCAGGACCCCAGCCGGGATAACCACTGGGCGAGGCACCGCCCGATCAGACAGGCGGGGCAGCGGTGAGAACTAGGCTCGGTCGTGTGTGGATCCCCGATCCGCCTATCCGACCTGACGCAGCCCCGTCCTCCCCACCCGTCCACGGGCGAGGATGGGTCACCCGACGGAGTCCCTGTTTGGGCGCCAACTGAAGGAAGTGACCCAAATAGGGTCACCCGGGTCACTCGCGACCACCTCTCGGCCTTGCAAACAAATGAAGAGTCGGTCAGACAGTAGAGAATATAAAACAATATTATTTATTAGTATTACGCTGCAGCGGAGCCCAGTCTGACCAGCCTCATGAGATGGCTGCCGAGGGACTGACTTCCCCCAACATAAAGTCAGATATTATACTTGTCCAATTCCCCAAGAACACGCCCAAACTGGAAAATTCCAGTCCAGGCAACAGCGAACAAAGGTGGCAAACAAGGATGAGCCATGGTCCTGGGGCTGGGTACATACTATCTTGGCTCCAAGGCCGTTCGGCCTGTGCCTACCATTCTATGATGTGGGAACGGGTTTATCTAACAGCGAAGGTATTCCACAAGAGAAAATGCATTCATTAGTGCAGCGAAGCTCGGCCTTGAGAAGTATAAGCTGAAAGTACAGGAGGCAGATTTCTGCTGGGCCAAGCAATATGAGACAGAGGCTTAGTTTCGATCATAAAACAATATGTCGGCGGCTAATAAAAAGGCGCCATGAATGCTAACTTAATACAGAAAGAAGCGTGAGCATTACGATAATAACATTCCAAATCTAACAAACACAAAAATTTGGAGATAAGCAACGGCCGTGTGCTTATTTCTCTGCTGTTCTTGATCCAGTCGCGAGAGCCCTCCCAAGTTGTCTAAGAGCGGTCGCGGCCGTGGCCACTTCAATTAGACAATCGGCCGGACTTGTACTGGATACTGATCTCATAGTCATGGTACCCCATGCTGTGGATACACTTTTGAATAAGACAAAGACACAGCACCTTACCAGTGCAAGTCTGACTGGTTATGAATTGACGTTGTTTGCTAAACACATCACGATCAAAAGATGTGCCACTCTGAATCCAGCCACATTACTGCCCCTCCCTTCCGAGAGTGATGAAGTTGACAAACATGACTGTATCTTCCGGACGGAAGAAGAGACGAAAGGACGGGTAGACTTGACTGATGTTCCCTTATCAGGCCCACAAGGGGAACTATATGTCGATGGCTCTTGTTTTAAATTACCAGATGGCACTACCACTGCTGCTTATGCTATTACTACACTGCGTACAGTAGTAGAGACATCATGGGTCCCTTATCAGTCGGCCCAAGCTGCTGAGCTTGTTGCCCTTATACGAGCTTGTGAATTGAGTGAGGGACTGGTTGTCAATATTTATACTGACAGCCAGTATGCCTTTCTGGGTCGCACACAGTTTTGGGCGACTCTGGGCTGAGAGGGGGTTTCTTACTTCACATGGCGCCAAAATCCAGCATGGGCACCTTATATTAAGGCTTTTGTTTGCTTTGACACTCCCTAAGAAATTGGCTATGGTGAAGTGTAGCGCCCATCGAAAAGTCACTGATGATGTAGGAAGGGGAAATGCTTTTGCGGATCAGACAGCTAAAGAAACAGCCCAGATTAAGATGAAAAAAATGTTTGTAGCAGGCCCAGCTTGGAGGGTGCCTGAAGTTACCATGTTTGAGGACACACTTGAGAATGTTAAAGAGATTCAAAGTGAAGCCACAATCGAAGAGTTGGCAATATGGCAGGAAAGTACAGCACAATTGAATGATGAGGGATGTTGGGTTGATAAGTCAGGAAAGCAGAGGTGGATGTTGCCTGATGAATACGTTCTTCCTGTTGTTACGGTGGCCCATGGTCCAGCCCATATTAGTGCTAAGGGTATTTGCAAATTGTTAGACCCTGTATGGCAGAATGACAACATTTCGAAAACGGCTGCACATTTAGTGAAGTACTGTATGGTGTGCACGATGCACAATCCTGGAAAGGGTACCCCCACACCGCCTGGTAATTTTGCACCACCCACTTTCCCTTTTGAGGCCCTTCAGATGGATTATATAGAATTAGAAAGGTATAATAATTTGAAGTATGTTTTTGTGGTTGTTTGTGCCTTCAGTAAATGGGTTGAGGCTTATCCTACCAAAGACAATACAGCCATTACGACTGCAAAGGTACTCCTGAAGGAGCTTTTTCCTCGTTTCGGCTTGCCCCATTTGATTTGGAGTGATAACAGAAGTATTTTAATGCAAAGGTGATTCAATTGATTTGTGATGGTCTGTGTATTAAGCAGAAGTTCCATGCTGCCAATCATCCACAGTCAGCAGGTTTGGTTGAGAAGTACAACGGTACTCTCAAACTGAAATTGGCAAAGATTCAGGAGACCACAGGGTTAAAGTGGCCAGATGCTTTACCATTAGCTCTTTTGTCTACGAGAACAACAGCACATTCTAGGACAGGATTGTCACCGTACGAGGTTGTGATTGGACGCCCGGCAAATGTCTGGGGCGTCCCACGCCCTCGGAGGTTCTCTGATATTGAGTATCCACTGTTGATTGACTATCTTGCTCAGTTAACTGAAAGTTTGCGTTCTATTCACCAACAGGTCCAGGAAACCCTGCCAGCTACACCCGAGGGGCCCGGACAGAACATTCAGCCTGGGGACTACATCCTCATAAAGAATTTCCAGTAGAAGAAAAGTTTGGAGCCGTGTTGGAAGGGACCAGAACAGGTCCTCCTAGCCACGCGCACCGCAGTCAAAGTTGCTGGCCATAAGAACTGGATCCATGCGACCCACTGTCGCAGGGTCCCCCTGCCTTTGCCCTATGATCAATGGGTGAAGGCTGGAGTAGGAGACTCGGAGTGTGAGACGGTGCCTCAGTTTGTCCCCTTCAGCGATGCCAGGCTGACCTGTATGCGAACAGATGAGACAAATGATGAAGTGCTGAATGCAGCAGTTCCTCCGGAAATACGAGCTATCCAGGAGCCACTTTTTACTGATCCTTCTGTGCCTGGAGTCACTAGGTATAATTTGCGCCCTCAGCTGGAGAAAAGTGCACTAAAGGAGAAGTCAGATTAGCTAGGGATGGACTGTGTAAGCTAGGGTGTATTTTGCTATAGTACCAACGAAGTTAGCTTCGGGTGATGAGAAATTTGTGCACTATTTGAGCACTGGACAGGATAGATCAAAGGTATCCCCTGAGGGATATATTATCCTGGTCGGCATGGGAACTCGAGCTTAGGACAGAGCAAGCTCCACCGCCGGTGCTCAAGAGTGCCAACGTTTTGTTGAACAATTGGAGCCTGTACCAGTGAGACTCGGACGGACACTGGGAACTCGTATATTTCTCTTGCTTGTATTTTGTCCCCCATTTCAGCATTCGTTATGCATCCCTTTGGCAGAATGGTTGCTGAGGAAGAGCAGGCAGTGATTTTCCCTGCTCACACAAATGTTTTCCGGTCTACATAGAAAAAGTTCATATGTGCTGTTCTTGTGATCTTGCTACTATTGGTTTTGGGTGGGGTGTCATGGGTCTTGGAACATAGGATTAAGCCTGGGCGTAATTCGCGAAGTAGCGCTACGCGAAGCTACGCAAAGTGCAGTTCGCACTACGCGAGCTACGCGTAGCACTACGCGAACTGCGTAGTGCACTGTTCGCAATGATTGCACAGTGCCGGATGCTTGTCCGCACTGTGCAATCATTGAAAACGGCATCTTGCACAGTGCGAGCTGTCTTTTACTGCCGCTCGAGTAGATTTTTACTTGAGCGGCAGCTTTCTCAACGCGGACTGGTAGTTTCTCATCGCGAGCGGTCGCGAGCATACGCGACCACTCGCAATGAGAAACCTGACCTCCCCGCGTTGAGAATCTCGCCGGGAGGTTTATTTTCCACGCTCGCGATCGGCAACTTGAAAAAGTCTCGCCCGGGATGTCATTTTGCTTGCTCGCGGTCGCCAACTTGACGTTGAGGACCGCGAGCAAGCAAAAAATGACCGCTGCACTACGCTACGCTACTCTACGCGTGTTTGCACTGTGCTACATGCAATTCGCGTTGTGCGAAGTAGCGCAAACTTCGCAAACTACGCGAGCGTAGCGTAGTGCTTTGCCCAGGGTTACATAGGATGCGACATCGTGCACCGAGGGTAAGATTACTCCTCAGGTTCGGCCGAAAAGAATGACACCGAATAATGTCTTTCTAGACACACATAAAATATTTTTGGGCGAAGGTACAGCTTGTTATCCTTCTGAATCTGTCACAAGTTTGTGGACTGCTTGTGAGAAGTTGGCCTGGCATATGCTGTCCACTAATTATAGTGGGCACCTTGCACCAGTCCAAACAACCCCTTATTGGAGATAGGTTAAAGACAACCTTATTGAAAGCTATCCTAGTGGTAGCTATGGAGAGCAGCCTTCAGGCTAAGTCTTGAAGGAATGTAAAGCAGCTTGTTTTACCAGTCTATAATCTCTTGAGTGACCAAATGAAAGAGCACCACACCAGGTATATATTCAAAATATATGTATTTATTGCTAAACACACCCCTCTAGTCTCTTTATGAGGCTAGAGTTCGAAGTACACAAGTTATAAGTTATTTAAACACAGTAATAGCACAAATACACGTTTGGGCCCTAGGGGCGTACCAAACCATATACCAATAAAGTGGTATAAGAACCACGACTGAACTAGACACTAGGCCTAGAGCCTCTAGAAGTGCTTGGACCACAAGGAACAACCCAAGGTAGTGACACAGGGGACCCACGGGGGACGCGTGCAGTATAAATACACAACCGCGATACGCCGTTAACTTCTATGGAGAAAGTCACGATCAGGAAATTAAAGAAAAAGGACACTTAAAGGAGGACTTGGAGCAAACCCTTTGAGAACTAGGTCGTTCTAGAGTCTCTACCCACGGGAGCACCGGAGTACTCGTGTTACCTCACCCAGGGAAGCCGGGTGCATAGGAGCCTTTCGGGGTCAGGTTTCGTCGTCGATTTGAATGGCGATCTGCTGCAAAGTGCTGCTGGCGACCAAGTGGAAAGTGTCCGGGTGGATCCAAGAGTGGATCGGAGATCTGAAGAACCTGAAAGCAGAGGGGACAGAGTCTGGGTCACTAGCCAGTGACCAGGAAGGCGATGGACAGATGCCCACCGATGTCGAGTGCTTCAAGTGCGTTGACGGTCGTCTTGACTCTTCAGCCACAAGGTCCAGGAGGCGTTGTCGGTGACCAGAAGCAGGATTCGAGCTGGTACACGATGTCTGTCGAGTGCTGAGGTGTCGGCGACCGGATTGGACCCAACAAGCCTTGGCAACGGCAAGTCTCGATGAAGATGAAGATCGTCAATGGTGCAGACCAGCAAAATCTGAGGAACTCACTCAGCGAGGGTAAGTGAGGGCAGGCCTGGAGCAATCAGGATGCCCAAGAAAAAAAAGATTGGCCTTCGTAAAGCGCTACTAGCCAACGGGCTAGCGACCGCAAAGGAGCCTCGAGACATCGCACGTGGATCTGGCTCACAGGACACTCGTGGAGTGGACGCCAGTGATCTTTGGTGCAGTTGGTGCTGGAGGCTAGGGCTACTTAGAACCCAAAGCACGACTTCGTGGGAGACCCAGAAGAGGATGCACTTGCAAATGTGCTCGGTGTCCAGGGGTCACTGTCTCACGTTACCCACGATAGCTACGGGCCTCAGCTTTGCTGGGGACTCAGGGTAGCCTCGGGGAAGTCTGAAAATCTACCTCTGGTGATGCGAAGACTTCGGCGTCCGACGGGAGCTCCAGAAATGCAGACCGGACAGATGCGTCTTTGGTGCCTGCCAAGCAGGGGAGTCACTCCTTGACCCCAAGGGAGATTCTTCTGTCCTCTAGTCTTGAGTAGAGCGTCGAAGGTCCAGGATTCAGTTTCAGAGTTTCGTCCAGGGATAATCTAAAGTCCTAAGGACTGGGTTCCTATACTTATACCAAGTTTAGGGGTTGGACTACTCTGTGGCCCCACCTATGGGTGGGTCAGGGCAGAGGGGTGGCTACACCCCTTTCCCTTTGTCCAGTTCGCGCCAAAGCAGGGGCTGCAAGCCCTGATCCGGTTTGAACTGGGGTATGCACAGGGACACCAAATGTGCCCCCAGTGCAGGACTTCAAAGCACCCGAAAGTGCTCCCGCCCAGCCCCAATACACATTATCCTGTCTGGGGAGGTGGTCACACCTCCCTGGGACAGGAAACCTATTGTCCAGGCCTCCCCTGCCGGAGTTTTGTCCAGCAGCAGGAGGCCAGACTCATGTCTGTGGCAGCAGCATCCATTTTGTGATG
Organism: Calotriton arnoldi; assembly: GCA_963921515.1. Taxonomy (NCBI): domain Eukaryota; kingdom Metazoa; phylum Chordata; class Amphibia; order Caudata; family Salamandridae; genus Calotriton; species Calotriton arnoldi. The sequence continues at coordinate 454,641 of CAWUFW010010159.1, forward strand.
CCAGGGCTTTAGAAAGAAGTTACCGGCCAGGCCAGGGTTAACATGTCTCTCCCTCTAGAAGGGTGGAATGCTACCCCCGCCGCCAGAATTGGTGGGGGTGTAGTATTCCAAGATGTTTGACACCAAACACGACATGTTTAGGTGCAGCCATTCCAAAGTTAGCATTTAACGCGAGGTTATAATGCGCTTAAGAGTATATGGTCAGGCTGCACTACAAACAGCATCAGAGAAGGGTCTCCGCACGCTGCAGAGGGGCCCTGCTCATGCAGGGGCACCCTCTCACATAGGAACCACGCACTCTGCCTTCAGGATTGATAAGGCCATCCTTAGGAGTGGCTTATAGGTTTATATGTGTGTATGTATTTAGTGATATAGGTAACCTATATCACAGTAAGGGGTGCATGCACCACCTTACCCAGGCTGCAGTAGCAGACCTGTGGTGTCAGTTTGGATGGCCTTCCAGGGGTGGCATAATACATGCTGCAGCCCCTGGTAGGCCTCTGAGGTACCTATGCCCTTGGTACATAGTATACCATATACTAGGGACTTAGAAGGGCACTCCAGATTCCAATCGGTGATGTGCCTAAGGCACATGGAAACCATTTTAGAGAGGAAGCAGCTAGGCTGGGGTTCTGATTAGCAGGGCCCCAGCCAGACTAATGTCGAAAAACAGTGAAGCATCAGCAAAAGTGGGGGTACCCATGTGAAGCAGATCCTACTCTCCTACACAACCCCCCCAAACGTAGGGACATTAAACTAACCTTGCCCAGTTAAGTCTTCATGTTCTAAGTGGAAGTACCTAGAGAGTCCATCTGCATTGGCATGGTTACTCCCAGGTCTATGTTCCACTGTAAAGTCCATCCCCTGTAGGGAAATGGACCACCTAAGCAGTTTGGGGTTTTCACCCTTCATTTGTTTTAGCCATAAGAGGGGCTTATGGTCTGTCTGAACCAGGAAGTGGGTACCAAACAAGTGTGGCCTCAACTTCTTCAGAGCCCAGACCACAGCAAAGGCCTCCCTCTCTATGGCTGACCAACGTTTCTCTCTAGGGGTCAGCCTTCTGCTAATGAAAGCTACTGGCTGATCCTGACCTTGTTCATTCAATTGTGACAGTACAGCCCCTACCCCCAATTCAGATGCATCAGTTTGAACAATGAACTTCTTGGAGTAATCAGGACTCTGTAGAATGGGAGCAGTGCACATGGCCTGCTTCAGGTCATCAAATGCCTTTTGACAGCTAACTGTCCACTGAACCTTTTTGGGCATTTTCTTAGAAGTTAAGTCATTCAGGGGTGTCACTATTGATCCATACCCCTTGACAAATCTCCTATAGTACCCAGTCAGGCCTAAGAAGGCTCTCACCTGAGTCTGGGTAGTGGGAGCAGTCCAGTCCATGATAGTCTGGATCTTGCTCTGCAAAGGTTGAACCTGGCCTCCACCCACAAGGTGGCCCAGGTACACAACCTGACTCTGCCCTATCTGGCACTTAGTGGCCTTGATAGTCAGGCCTGCTTTTTGCAGGGCCTGTAAAACATTCCTGAGGTGGACCAGGTGATCCTCCCAGGTGGAGCTAAAGACAGCAATATCATCTAGATATGCTGCACTATAGGCTTCCAGACCTGTGAGAACTGTATTCACCAACCTCTGGAAAGTGGCAGGTGCATTCTTCAGACCAAAGGGCATCACCACAAATTGATAATGCCCACTAGGGGTTGAGAATGCTGTTTTGGGCTTTGCAGTATCAGCTAGTCTGATCTGCCAGTAGCCAGCTGTCAAGTCAAATGTGCTGAGATATTTGGCTGAGGCCAAAGTATCTATGAGCTCATCTGCCCTTGGTATTGGATGGGCATCAGTCCTAGTGACTGCATTGAGACCCCTGTAGTCCACACAAAACCTCATCTCTCTTTTTCCACCACTGGTGTGAGGTTTTGGCACAAGGACCACTGGACTAGCCCAAGGGCTATCTGAGGGTTCAATAACTCCCAACTCCAACATTTTCTGGACTTCAGTCCTGATACAGTCCCTGACATGGTCAGGTTGCCTATAAATCTTATTTTTAATAGGCAGACTGTCCCCAGTGTCCACTTCATGAGTGCACCAGGTGGTCTGACTGGGTGTCAGTGAAAACATGTGTCTAAACTGATTGAGCACCTGTCTACAATCAGTTTGTTGCTGGGTAGTGAGGCTGCCTGCCAAGGCTACACCATCTACTGACCCATCGTCAGGGTTCTGTGAGAGCAGGTCAGGGAGTGGGTCACTCTCCTCCTCCTGCCCTTCATCAGTAGCCATGAGCAAGCCCATGTCTGCCCTATCCACATATGGTTTTAACCTGTTGACATGGAGAACCCTGTGGGGACTCCTGGGTGTTCCTAGGTCTACTAAGTAGGTAACCTCACCCTTCTGCTGAACAATAGTGTGGGGTCCACTCCATTTGTCTTGGAGAGCTGCTGGGGCCACTGGCTCCAACACCCACACCTTCTGTCCTGGCTGGTAAACAGTCAGAACAGCTCTTTGGTCATGCCAGGCCTTTTGAAGTTCCTGGCTAGCCTCAAGGTTTTTGGTTGCCTTTTTCATATACTCAGCCATCCGGGAGCGGAGACCAAGTACATAGTCCACTATGTCTTGCTTTGGGGGCTTGAGAGGTAACTCCCATCCTTCCTTCACCAAGCACAGTGGACCCCTGACAGGGTGGCCAAACAGAAGTTCAAAAGGGCTGTAACCAACCCCTTCTGAGGCACCTCCCTATATGCAAATAAAAGGCAGGGCAAGAGTATGTCCCATCTTCGCCTAAGCTTTTCTGGGAGCCCTTTAATCATGCCCTTCAAGGTTTTGTTGAATCTCTCAACTAAACCATTGCATTGTGGGTGATAGGGTGTGGTGAACTTGTAAGTCACTCCACACTCCTTCCACATTGCTTTTAAGTACCCAGACATGAAGTTTGCACCCCTGTCTGATACTACCTCCTTAGGAAAGCCCACTCTTGAGAAAATTCCCAGGAGGGCCCTTGCCACCACAGGTGCTGTAGTGGTCCTGAGGGGAATAGCTTCTGGGTACCTGGTGGCATGATCCACTACCACCAGGATAAACCTGTGCCCAGATGCTGTTTGGGGATCCATGGGACCAACAATGTCAATCCCTACCCTTTCAAAGGGCACCCCCACCACAGGTAGTGGTATCAGGGGGGCCTTTGTAGTGCCACCTGCCTTGCCACTGGCCTGACAGGTTACACAGGAGCGACAAAACTCCTTGGTGTCTTCAGACATGTGGGGCCAGTGAAAGTGAGGGACAATTCTGTCCCAAGTCTTGTTCTGGCCCAGGTGACCTGCCAAGGGAATATCATGGGCTAGGGTCAATAGGAAGCCCCTGAACTTCAGAGGTATAACCAACCTCCTGGTAGCACCAGGCTTGGCGTCTCTACACTCTGAGTACAGGAGTCCATCATCCCAATACACTGTATGGGGACCACTAGCTTTCCCAGCAGCCTCAGCAGCAGCTTGCTGTCTGAGGGGTTCAAGGGAGGGGCAGCTCTGCTGCTCCTGGCTCAGATCTGCCCTGGAAGGTCCCCCTGTCCCCAAGAACTCAACAAGTCAGGTTCAAGTTCCTCTGGGACAGTTCCTTCTTCAGGACTGAGATCATCCCCCTCAAGGGACTGATCTTCTTCCTGAGCCAAGGGGGAAGGCACTGCCTTAACCCTACTACTCCTCCTCTTGGAAGGCACTTGGTCCATTATTCCAGAATCCAAGGCCTGTTCAGTGCTAGACATTTTGGCTTGTGACCTGGTCACAGCAAACACATCTGCAGGGATCCCCAGCATTTCTGCATGGGTCCTGAGCTCCACTTCTGCCCAAGCAGAAGTCTCTAAGTCATTGCCAAGCAAGCATTCGACTGGTAGGTTTGCACTCACCACAACCTTCTTAAGGCCAGTTACCCCTCCCCAGGAGAAGTTAACAACTGCCAGAGTATGGTCTGTTCTGACGTTGCTAGCATTGGTCACTTGGTACATCTCACCAAGTATAACTTGCCCAGGATTCACAAGGTCTTGTGTCACCATTGTGACACTTGCCCCTGTGTCCTTAAATGCCAAAGCCTCTCGTCCATTGATTAAAGGCTGTTGTCTGTACTTGCCCAGATTACTGGGACTCACAGAGGAGGTCACATCCATGCCTCCATCACAGACTAACACAGCCTGAGTTAGTTCTCTGACTAGGTCAGAGCCCAACTCAGTACCCAGGGTGAACCCTACTAAACCCTTGGCTGGAGCACTCCCACCAACTGTAACTGTACTAGGGGGAACAGGTGCCTTAGGGGCATTGGTGGGTGCTGGACTTGAGTCTTTGGACTTGGTGCAATCACTGGTCCAGTGGGTCTTTTGCTTACAGACCTTGCACCATGGTTTTCTTTGGCCTTTCCCTTTTGTAGACTGTGAATCCCCACCTGAAGAAGATTTTTGGGGGCCTGATGAAGACTTTTGATCTTTACCCTTCTCCCCACCCTTTTCAGAGTTCTTAGCATCTTGCTTCTTGGTGTCCCCACCTTGGTTCTGTACTTTCTGCTTCACCCTGGTTCTGACCCATTTGTCTGCCTTCTTTCCCAATTCTTGGGGAGAGGTCAGATCAGAGTCTACCAGGTATTGATGCAACAGCTGATTTTGACAGTTATTAAGAATCTGCTCCCTCATTATCAGATTGTACAATCCTGAGAAGTCACACACCTTACTGCCCATCAACCAGCCTTCCAGAGCCTTGGCAGAACAATCCACATAGTCTACCCAGTCTTGAGTCTGTGCTTTTTGGGTATCTCTGAACTTCAACCTGTACTGTTCAGTGGTTAGGCCAAACCCATCAATAAGAGCACTCTTCAAGACCTTGTAATTATCAGCATCCTCCTTTCTAACAGTGAGGAGCTTATCTCTACCTTTGTCAGCAAAGGAGAGCCACAAGATTGCTGCCCACTGCTCCTGAGGGACCTTCTGTACCTTACAGGCCCTCTCTAGAGCAGTTATCCACTTGTGGATGTCCTCCCCACTCTGGTAGGGAGGGACAATCTTGCTCAGGTTCCTATGGTCATAGGACCTTTCCCTATCTCTAGGGACATGGCTGCCACCATGGGACTCTAGTCCCAACTTTCTTTTCTCTCTAAAGAGATCTAGGGACTCCCTGTCTAAGGCTACTTGCTTCCTTCTGAGTTCAAGCTGAGCTTCCTCATACTGAATCAGCCTCTTTCTCCTCTCATGAGAGGATTCTCTCCTATGAGATGAGACAGAGCTCCCTATTGAGGTGCCAGAGTGGTTAGACTCCTGAGAAGGAGATCTAGACTTTCTGGGCACACTCATAATCCTTCCTGGGGGACAAAGAGGGTATCATTCTGATCATCCTCTTCATCTTCCACAGGAGGGATTGGGTTATCCAGGTCAGGGTCATTGTCACCCTCCTGGCCAGTTTCAGAGGGGGGGCTGGGGGTATTGTTACCCCTGGCCCCTTCCTCTTCTTCTGCCCCACCCTCTGCTCCTACCCCTTCAGTCCCCAAGGGCTTACTGAGGTCATAAGCTACCAACAACTCTTTAAGGTGTTGGGTGGTGGGACTTTGGCCTGTCCTCAATTTCCTCAAGTTACATAAAGCTCTCAATTCCAAGAATGGGAGTGTATCATACTTGGAGGGAAGAAGCCCAGTGGCTTCTGGTAAGGATTCTCTAGATCCTACCTTTAAAGACATTACTAGTGTGGTGTGGTGTATGCACTACCTACTCTAGTGTGGCCTACTAAACTCTCTTGAGTTGTAGAAAGGGTTGTGCTATCCCTTAACACACAACTCTAATTTCAGTAGAATTTACTGTATTCTAAGCTTAAATTATATGTACCTTAGGTACCTTTAGTGGTTTTCAGTTGATCAATTCAATTGAGATTATCTGGTAAAACAATAGCAAGCTGGAATCCCACACGCTGCACACCAATGTGAGAAGTTGGCCTGGCATATGCTGTCCACTAATTATAGTGGGCACCTTGCACCAGTCCAAACAACCCCTTATTGGAGATAGGTTAAAGACAACCTTATTGAAAGCTATCCTAGTGGTAGCTATGGAGAGCAGCCTTCAGGCTAAGTCTTGAAGGAATGTAAAGCAGCTTGTTTTACCAGTCTATAATCTCTTGAGTGACCAAATGAAAGAGCACCACACCAGGTATATATTCAAAATATATGTATTTATTGCTAAACACACCCCTCTAGTCTCTTTATGAGGCTAGAGTTCGAAGTACACAAGTTATAAGTTATTTAAACACAGTAATAGCACAAATACACGTTTGGGCCCTAGGGGCGTACCAAACCATATACCAATAAAGTGGTATAAGAACCACGACTGAACTAGACACTAGGCCTAGAGCCTCTAGAAGTGCTTGGACCACAAGGAACCACCCAAGGTAGTGACACAGGGGACCCACGGGGGACGCGTGCAGTGTAAATACACAACCGCGATACGCCGTTAACTTCTATGGAGAAAGTCGCGATCAGGAAATTAAAGAAAAGGGACACTTAAAGGAGGACTTGGAGCAAACCCTTTGAGAACTAGGTCGTTCTAGAGTCTCTACCCACGGGAGCACCGGAGTACTCGTGTTACCTCACCCAGGGAAGCCGGGTGCATAGGTGCCTTTCGGGGTCGGGTTTCGTCGTCGATTTGAATGGCGATCTGCTGCAAAGTGCTGCTGGCGACCAAGTGGAAAGTGTCCGGGTGGATCCAAGAGTGGATCGGAGATCTGAAGAACCTGAAAGCAGAGGGGACAGAGTCTGGGTCACTAGCCAGTGACCAGGAAGGCGATGGACAGATGCCCACCGATGTCGAGTGCTTCAGGTGCATTGACAGTCGTCTTGACTCTTCAGCCACAAGGTCCAGGAGGCGTTGTTGGCAACCAGGAGCAGGATTCAGGCTGGTACACAATGTCTGTCGAGTGCTGAGGTGTCTGCGACCGGATTGGACCCAACAAGCCTTGGCAACGGCAAGTCTTGATGAAGATGAAGATCGTCGATGGTGCAGACCAGCAAGGTCTGAGGAACTCACCCAGTGAGGGTAAGTGAGGGCCGGCCTGGAGCAATCAGGATGCCCAAGAAGAAAAAGATTGGCCTTCGTAAAGGGCTACTAGCCAACGGGCTAGCGACCGCGAAGGAGCCTCGAGACGTCACACGTGGATCTGGCTCACAGGACACTCGTGGAGTGGAGGCCAGTGATCTTCGGTGCAGTTGGTGCTGGAGGCTAGGGCTACTCGGAGCCCAAAGCACGACTTCGTGGGAGACCCAGAAGAGGATGCACTTGCAAATGTGCTCGGTGTCCAGGGGTCACGGTCTCACGTTACCCACAATAGCTACGGGCCTCAGCTTTGCTGGGGACTCAGGGTAGCCTCGGGGAAGTCTGAGAATCTACCTCTGGTGATGCGAAGACTTCGGCGTCCGACGGGAGCTCCAGAAATGCAGACCAGACAGATGCGTCTTTGGTGCCTGCCAAGCAGGGGAGTCACTCCTTGACCCCAAGGGAGATTCTTCTGTCCTCTAGTCTTGAGTAGAGCGTCGAAGGTCCTGGATTCTGTTTCAGAGTTTCGTCCAGGGATAATCTAAAGTCCTAAGGACTGGGTTCCTATACTTATACCAAGTTTAGGGGTTGGACTACTCTGTGGCCCCACCTATGGGTGGGTCAGGGCAGAGGTGTGGCTACACCCCTTTCCCTTTGTCCGGTTCGCGCCAAAGCAGGGGCTGCAAGCCCCTGATCCGGTTTGAACTGGGGTATGCACAGGGACACCAAATGTGCCCCCAGTGCAGGACTTCAAAGCACCCGAAAGTGCTCCCGCCCAGCCCCAATACACATTATCCTGTCTGGGGAGGTGGTCACACCTCCCTGGGACAGGAAACCTATTGTCCAGGCCTCCCGTGCCGGAGTTTCGTCCAGCAGCAGGAGGCCAGACTCGTGTCTGTGGCAGCAGCATCCATTTTGTGATGCCAGGGCTTTAGAAAGAAGTTACCGGCCAGGCCAGGGTTAACATGTCTCTCCCTCTAGAAGGGTGGAATGCTACCCCCGCCGCCAGAATTGGCGGGGGGTAGTATTCCAAGATGTTTGACACCAAACACGATATGTTTAGGTGCAGCCATTCCAAAGTTAGCATTTAACGCGAGGTTATAATGCGCTTAAGAGTATATGGTCAGGCTGCACTACAAACAGCATCAGAGAAGGGTCTCCGCACGCTGCAGAGGGCCCTGCTCATGCAGGTGCACCCTCTCACATAGGAACCACGCACTCTGCCTTCAGGATTGATAAGGCCTGCCTTAGGAGTGACTTATAGGTTTATATGTGTGTATGTATTTAGTGATATAGGTAACCTATATCACAGTAAGGGGTGCATGCACCACCTTACCCAGGCTGCAGTAGCAGACCTGTGGTGTCAGTTTGGATGGCCTTCCAGGGGTGGCATAATACATGCTGCAGCCCCTGGTAGGCCTCTGAGGTACCTATGCCCTTGGTACATAGTATACCATATACTAGGGACTTAGAAGGGCACTCCAGATTCCAATCGGTGATGTGCCTAAGGCACATGGAAACCATTTTAGAGAGGAAGCAGCTAGGGTGGGGTTCTGATTAACAGGGCCCCAGCCAGACTAATGTCGAAAAACAGTGAAGCATCAGCAAAAAGTGGGGGTACCCATGTGAAGCAGATCCTACTCTCCTACACTGCTTACCCATTGTCACTCGTCAATTATACGTATACCCGCCCATCTCAGTTCGTACAGGTGAGGGGTGAGTTTGGAATGGGGTATCCTGGCCCTTGTCTATCTTACAGAAAGCCACGAGGAAAGGGGTATCCAGGGTGTGACAATATCATGTATTGTGATAATTTATATATGAAAGAACAGAACGTTACCTTAGTGGGCTGGCATTACCAAGATTTAACAGTCACCCGGAAAGCTGATTATTATCCTGCATGTTGTCCGATAGTAAATAGCACTGATGCATTCCTGTACATCAATTGTTCTGGGGTAGTGTTGTTCAAAAATACAATGTCTTTAGTAAAAGATAAGGATCCGAGTACCTTTGGAATGAACACCAGATATGCTCCTGTACATTATCAAAGTCCACTTTATGCCCATCCAGGATTTTATTTCCTGTCTAATGGTACTTACTCAAATGCTTATATTGGCACTGATGATGTTGCTCTAGGATTGGTGCTCCCTCTCGGCGTGCCTTGTAAGTACAGGAAGCCAAGTGTAAGATGGGTAAAGAGAACGTTGACTGCAGAGTTCTGTGATGGAGTGACGGATTTGGAAGTCAATATTTACAGTAATGGGATGACTTTTGGATACATTCTCTCCTCCATAATTACGTTTGGCTAGGGGTGAGAAAGCTAGAGAGTATTTTGGATGTAAGCTACAGATATTGTCAAATTCCACTGTAGCAGCTCTGCGTGACATCACCACTCAATTGGAAAGTGTTAGAAATGGGATCTCTGGTTGGCTAAGGCTTGCGCCAAAGCCAGGCAGAGACCACCACTCTAGTCAGGGCGAGGGAGTTACACGCCGAAGATAACCCCTGCTCACCCCCTTGGTAGCTTGGCACGAGCAGTCAGGCTTATCCCAGAGGCAATGTGTAAAGCGTTTGCGCAACACGCACACAGCAACAACACACTAGGCACACCACAAAAGGAACTCCACACAAGGTTATATCAAAAATAGCCTTTGTATTCTCATAACACATTAGAATAGTAATCACATAATATACATTGCGCCACCTGGCACTGGGTAATATCTACAAGGGATTATGTACACCTGACAGGGCCAACTGGACCACTGTCAGAACCATCACAAAGTGAACTTAGTAAATGTAGGACATATCATAACCGTAGAACACAACCAGTAATCACTGGCAAACACTGTACTCAGAATCATCCTGTAACATAAACCATATTATGCACAGTATCACATTTAGGCGTGAAATACATTCTGCGCCAACCTCACCAGCATAAACACATTTTGCAATTATCTCATAAGTCTAAACGCATTAGACAATACCCTCACAGCATAAATACATTATGCAGTCACATAAACAGAACTCTTAGATTAGGGAATAACCTCCTAAACATAAATCATAGAATGCAAATTACCTCATACATAAACCACAGTAGAGGCATCAAACAGGGTGCGTAAATCACAATACATGAATCACATTTCCTAGCACCACATAAATCACATTAGGGCCTGGTGCCCTACAAACCTAACAGTCCCCCCTGGCCAACTGGCCTTCTCCAAGGGGCTCCAATGCCCCATGTCCAAAATGTCGGGGCTGCTGCCACGGCAGCGGAATCCAAAGTGCGCCATTGCGCTGGGGCAGAGGAGTGCATCTCACTCCTATCTCCTAAAACATGCCCCCAATGAACTGTTGGCCTAAACGTAGCAGCTGACGCTACTTGCCGTGCAGCTCTGAATCCAAGAAGGCCTGGGCACTCACTATGCCCTCTGAACAATTATGCAAAAATGTTGCAGCTGCCCACGCTGGTGCGGCGCAGCTGGGCATAAGCAACATGAAGGGGCCCTGGCACATCTGTGCCTCTTCAGCCCCACTGGGCTTCTTTACATAACTCTGCCCCCATCGTTGCAGCTGCCTGCGCTATCGCAGGACAGCTGGGATCAGCCAACACTGGGAAAATCATGGGCCCCTCTGGGCCCCCAAACAATAAGTATGCCTCGTTGGAGCGGCCCGCTGCCAGACGGGGCCACTCAGAATCCACCAGCACCGGTGCTGTGCCTCGACGGCACCACCACAATGGAGAAGCTCCCCCACTCACCGGTTCTCATGTCATGCTGCTCTGGTCTGCTCGCTGCCGGAAGGCAGGCTCCGGGGCGGCATGCATCAGGAGGGCCCCCACTCCTCGGGGGCTCTCTCCTCACTTGGGGCGGTCTCGCTCTTGGTCGCCAGTGCGGGGTGGGCTCCCGCCTGGCTTCTCCGCACTTCACCCGGTCCCTCTCCGGGGACCGGGGCTTCGATGTGGAGCCCACGAGGCTCCGGACTTCCTGCTTCCGGCCGTGGCTCCGCCCAGAGTCAGGCAGCTCGCCTGGCTTCCGGGTCGCACTGCTGCGGCCGGCAGCTTCTCTCCTCATTTCGGCGGCAATGGCGGGGTGGGCACCCGCTCATAAATAAAACAAGAAGCGGGGTGGGCACCCGCTCCTTAATCCAGCATCACTGCGGGGTGGGCACCCGCAAAATAAAAGGTGAATGAGGGGTAGGCTCCCGCTTACGAAAACAGCAACTGCGGGGGAATCCCCATGTCGGGATTCCCTCTCAAAGGGGGCAGCAGCTCCGCGCTGCGAGGCCCCACGCTCCCCTCTTTCTTGAGCAATTAAGAAATAAAGCCCAGCGACTATGATGCAGCCCAGCGCTGCAGATGCCAGCTCTTCCTCTCTGCTGGCAAGTTAGGCATGAAGCGCTCCCCTGGCCTTGGGGAATCCAAATATAGCGCTCTGGAGGCGCTGGGAGCCATAGCTCCACAGCAAAAAGTCCTGAGAGATCAAGGGGGCAATGTAGGGCCCAGGGAGGCAAGCCCTCATGGCAGTTCCTCCTGGGCCCCAGCAGCAGCACGCCCCAGCAGGATCAGCACACCAGAACTGAACTGAACATCTTCATGGGGTCACAGCCCCTACATTTATACCCAGATTTCCTTTGTCTGTAGAGCAGGGCATGGGGGAACCAGATGCAACTGGTTCAGGGGGGATTTGGAGCACTTTGTTTGCCAAGCTCCTCTTCCTCTTTGTCAGGTGGGGGCTAGGTGATCAGACACACCACAGGGGATGGAGCCAGCATTGTACAGGCTGGGCACAGATCTATTCAGGGTCAGGGGATTACTCCTCCCACTACCCCCAGCCCAGAGGTCCTATTCAGCCCAGTGCTGAGTCACCCTGCCCCTCCTGGAGCCACACACACCTCCCAGCCCCTGTCACTCACAAGCCAGACATGCAATTCACATCAGGCAGGCAGACACATAGCACACAGAAATGCCAACTTCTAAAAGTGGCATTTCTCCCACAGTCATAATAAACCTGCGCACACCATTGTACAGCATTTATTCTCACAATTTCATACATACCAAACTCGACCACTCTGCTCCTCTCATACCATGAATCACCACTGACACACTTATCAGGGAATCCCCAATGCATTTTTATGGGAGGGCAGGCCAATCTCACCAATGTACACAGAGAGTGCACACACTTTCCACTGGACCACAGTGCTAAAGTGCCCAGAGGCCTAAAACCACCAACACCATGTCAGAGAAAAGGCAAAATGTTTAGGGGTGAACCTGCCAAAAAGGGCCAAGTCCAACAGAAAGTATGCGGATTTATTCCCAGCAGACTAGATATGCAGTTGATTTCATCTTGGCAAAGAGTGGTGGTGTGTGCGCTGTAGTCGGGGACCAATGTGTAGTCGGGATTAAGAACATGGAACAAAATATCACTAAACATATATTAGACATCTTGGAGAATATCAAAGGAATGGGAAGTGGAAATTGTTCGGCACTTGGGGCAAAGTGCTGCCTGGGGTCAGAGCAGTGCCACAGATACACGCTAAAGCAAAGCACTGCCAGGGGTCAGAGCAGTGCCACAGATACAGGAGGAAGCAAAGCGCTGCCAGGGGTCAGAGCAGTGCCACATATACAGGCTGAAGCAAAGCGGTGCCAAGGGTCAGAGCAGTGCCACAGATACAGGCGGAAGCAAAGCGCTGCCAGGGGTCAGAGCAGTGCCACATATACAGGCTGAAGCAAAGCGCTGCCTGGGGTCAGAGCAGTGATACAGATACAGGCGGAAGCAAAGCGCTGCCGGGGGTCAGAGCAGTGCCACAGACACAGGCAGAAAGGGCTGCCAGGGGTGAGAGCAGTGCCACAGATACACATGGAAGCAAAGCGCTGCCAGGGGTCACAGCAGTGCCAGGAGGAAGCAAAGAGCTGGCATGAGTCAGAGCAGTGCCACAGATACAGGCGGAAGCAAAGCGGTGCCAGGGGTCAGAGCAGTGCCACAGATACAGGCTAAAGCAAAGCGCTGCTTGGGGTCAGAGCAGTGCCACAGATACAGGCTGAAGCAAAGTGCTGCCTGGGGTCAGAGCAGTGCCACAGATACAGGCTGAAGCAAAGCGGTGCCGGGGGTCAGAGCAGTGCCACAGAAACAAGCTAAAGCAAAGCGCTGCCTGGGGTCTGAGCAGTGCCACAGATATAGGCAGAAGCAAAGCGGTGCCTGGGGTCAGAGCAGTGCCACAGACACAGGCTGAAGCAAAGCGCTGCCAGGGGTCAGAGCAGTGCCACAGATACAGGCTGAAGCAAAGCGCTGCCTGGGGTCAGAGCAGTGATACAGATACAGGCGGAAGCAAAGCACTGTCGGGGGTCAGAGCAGTGCCACAGACACCGGCAGAAAGGGCTGCCAGGGGTGAGAGCAGTGCCACAGATACACATGGAAGCAAAGCGCTGCCAGGGGTCACAGCAGTGCCAGGAGGAAGCAAAGAGCTGGCATGAGTCAGAGCAGTGCCACAGATACAGGCGGAAGCAAAGCGGTGCCAGGGGTCAGAGCAGTGCCACAGATACAGGCTAAAGCAAAGCGCTGCCTGGGGTCAGAGCAGTGCCACAGATACAGGCTGAAGCAAAGTGCTGCCTGGGGTCAGAGCAGTGCCACAGATACAGGCTGAAGCAAAGCGGTGCGGGGGGTCAGAGCAGTGCCACAGAAACAAGCTAAAGCAAAGCGCTGCCTGGGGTCTGAGCAGTGCCACAGATATAGGCGGAAGCAAAGCGGTGCCTGGGGTCAGAGCAGTTCCAGAGATACAGGCGGAAGCAAAACGCTGCCGGGGGTCAGAGCAGTGCCACTGATACAGGCGGAAGCAAAGCGGTGCCTGGGGTCAGAGCAGTGCTACGGACACAGGTGGAAAGGGCTGCCAGGGGTCAGAGCAGTGCCACAGATACAGGCGGAAGCAAAGCGCTGCCTGGGTCAGAGCAGTGCAACAGATACAGGCGGAAGCAAAGCGCTGCCAGGGGTCAGAGCAGTGCCACATATACAGGCTGAAGCAAAGCGGTGCCAAGGGTCAGAGCAGTGCCACAGATACAGGCGGAGGCAAAGCGCTGCCAGGGGTCAGAGCAGTGCCACATATACAGGCTGAAGCAAAGCGCTGCCTGGGGTCAGAGCAGTGATACAGATACAGGCGGAAGCAAAGCGCTGCCGGGGGTCAGAGACAGTGCCACAGACACAGGCAGAAAGGGCTGCCAGGGGTGAGAGCAGTGCCACAGATACACATGGAAGCAAAGCGCTGCCAGGGGTCACAGCAGTGCCAGGAGGAAGCAAAGAGCTGGCATGAGTCAGAGCAGTGCCACAGATACAGGCTAAAGCAAAGCGCTGCCTGGGGTCAGAGCAGTGCCACAGATACAGGCTGAAGCAAAGTGCTGCCTGGGGTCAGAGCAGTGCCACAGATACAGGCTGAAGCAAAGTGCTGCCTGGGGTCAGAGCAGTGCCACAGATACAGGCTGAAGCAAAGCGGTGCCGGGGGTCAGAGCAGTGCCACAGAAACAAGCTAAAGCAAAGCGCTGCCTGGGGTCTGAGCAGTGCCACAGATATAGGCGGAAGCAAAGCGGTGCCTGGGGTCAGAGCAGTGCCACAGACACAGGCGGAAGCAAAGCGCTGCCAGGGGTCAGAGCAGTGCCACATATACAGGCTGAAGCAAAGCGCTGCCTGGGGTCAGAGCAGTGATACAGATACAGGCGGAAGCAAAGCGCTGTCGGGGGTCAGAGCAGTGCCACAGACACAGGCAGAAAGGGCTGCCAGGGGTGAGAGCAGTGCCACAGATACACATGGAAGCAAAGCGCTGCCAGGGGTCACAGCATGCCAGGAGGAAGCAAAGTGCTGGCATGAGTCAGAGCAGTGCCACAGATACAGGCGGAAGCAAAGCGGTGCCAGGGGTCAGAGCAGTGCCACAGATACAGGCTAAAGCAAAGCGCTGCCTGGGGTCAGAGCAGTGCTACAGATACAGGCTGAAGCGAAGTGCTGCCTGGGGTCAGAGCAGTGCCACAGATACAGGCTGAAGCAAAGCGGTGCCGGGGATCAGAGCAGTGCCACAGAAACAAGCTAAAGCAAAGCGCTGCCTGGGGTCTGAGCAGTGCCACAGATATAGGCGGAAGCAAAGCGGTACCTGGGGTCAGAGCAGTGCCACAGACACAGGTGGAAAGGGCTGCCAGGGGTCAGAGCACTGCCACAGATACAGGCTGAAGCAAAGCGCTGCCTGGGGTCAGAGCAGTTCCAGAGATACAGGTGGAAGCAAAACGCTGCCGGGGGTCAGAGCAGTGCCACAGATACAGGCGGAAGCAAAGCGCTGCCTGGGGTCAGAGCAGTGCCACAGATACAGGCGGAAGCAAAGCGCTGCCTGGGGTCAGAGCAGTGCCACAGATACAGGCTGAAGCAAAGCGGTGCAAGGGGTCAGGGCTGTGCCACAGACACAGTCAGAAGCAAAGCGCTGCCTGGGGTCAGAGCAGTGCCACAGATACAGGCAGAAGCAAAGCGGTGCCTGGGGTCAGAGCAGTGCCACAGGCACAAGTGGAAAGGGCTGCCAGGGGTAAGAGCATTGACACAGATACAGGCGGAATCAAAGCGCTGCCTGGGGTCAGAGCATTGACACAGATACAGGCAGAAGCAAAGCATTGCCTGGAGTCGGAGAAGTACCAGAGATACAGGCGGAAGGAAGTGCTGCAGGGGGTCAGAGCAGTGCCACAGATACAGGCTAAAGCAAAGCTCTGCCTGGGGTCAGAGCAGTGCCACAGCTACAGGCTGAAGCAAAGCAGTGCCAGGGGTCAGAGCAGTGCCACAGACACAGGCAGAAGCAAAGCGCTGCCTGGGGTCAGAGCAGTGCCACAGATACAGGCTAAAGCAAAGCGCTGCCTGGGGTCAGAGCAGTGCCACAGACACAGGCAGAAAGGCTGCTAGGGGTCAGAGCAGTGCTACAGATACAGGCGGAAGTAAAGCACTGCCTGGGGTCAGAGAAGTGCCACAGATACAGGCAGAAGCAAAGCGGTGCCTGGGGTCAGAGCACTGCCACAGATACAGGCGGGTTCAAAACGCTGCCTGGGGTCAGAGCAGTGCCACAGATACAGGCGGAAGCAAAGCACTGCCTGGAGTCAGAGCAGTGCCACAGATACAGGGGTTAGGAAAGTGCTGCAGGGGGTCAGAGCAGTGCCACTGATACAGGCGGAAGCAAAGCGGTGCCTGGGGTCAGAGCAGTGCCACAGACACAGGTGGAAAGGGCTGCCAGGGGTCAGAGCAGTGCCACAGATACAGGCGGAAGCAAAGCGCTGCCTGGGTCAGAGCAGTGCAACAGATACAGGCGGAAGCAAAGCGCTGCCAGGGGTCAGAGCAGTGCCACATATACAGGCTGAAGCAAAGCGGTGCCAAGGATCAGAGCAGTGCCACAGATACAGGCGGAAGCAAAGCGCTGCCAGGGGTTAGAGCAGTGCCACATATACAGGCTGAAGCAAAGCGCTGCCTGGGGTCAGAGCAGTGATACAGATACAGGCGGAAGCAAAGCGCTGCCGGGGGTCAGAGCAGTGCCACAGACACAGGCAGAAAGGGCTGCCAGGGGTGAGAGCAGTGCCACAGATACACATGGAAGCAAAGCGCTGCCAGGGGTCACAGCAGTGCCAGGAGGAAGCAAAGAGCTGGCATGAGTCAGAGCAGTGCCACAGATACAGGCGGAAGCAAAGCGGTGCCAGGGGTCAGAGCAGTGCCACAGATACAGGCTAAAGCAAAGCGCTGCCTGGGGTCAGAGCAGTGCCACAGATACAGGCTGAAGCAAAGTGCTGCCTGGGGTCAGAGCAGTGCCACAGATACAGGCTGAAGCAAAGCGGTGTTGGGGGTCAGAGCAGTGCCACAGAAACAAGCTAAAGCAAAGCGCTGCCTGGGGTCTGAGCAGTGCCACAGATACAGGCTGAAGCAAAGCGGTGTTGGGGGTCAGAGCAGTGCCACAGAAACAAGCTAAAGCAAAGCGCTGCCTGGGGTCAGAGAAGTGCCACAGACACAGGTGGAAAGGGCTGCCAGGGGTCAGAGCAGTACCACAGATACAGGCGGAAGCAAAGCGCTGGCTGGGGTCAGAGCACTGCCACAGACACAGGCGGAAGCAAAGCGCTGCCTGGGGTCAGAGCACTGCCACAGATACAGGCTGAAGCAAAGCGCTGCCTGGGGTCAGAGCAGTTCCAGAGATACAGGCGGAAGCAAAACGCTGCCGGGGGTCAGAGCAGTGCCACAGATACAGGCGGAAGCAAAGCACTGCCTGGGGTCAGAGCAGTGCCACAGATACAGGCGGAAGCAAAGCGCTGCCTGGGGTCAGAGCAGTGCCACAGACACAGGCTGAAGCAAAGCGGTGCAAGGGGTCAGGGCTGTGCTACAGACACAGTCAGAAGCAAAGCGCTGCCTGGGGTCAGAGCAGTGCCACAGATACAGGCAGAAGCAAAGCGGTGCCTGGGGTCAGAGCAGTGCCACAGGCACAAGTGGAAAGGGCTGCCAGGGGTCAGAGCATCGACACAGATACAGGCGGAGGCAAAGCGCTGCCTGGGGTCAGAGCAGTGCCACAGATAAGCCACAGATACAGGCTGAAGCAAAGCGGTGCCAGGGGTCAGAGCAGTGCCACAGACACAGGCAGAAGCAAAGCGCTGCTTGGGTTCAGAGCAGTGCCACAGATACAAGCTAAAGCAAAGCGCTGCCTGGGGTCAGAGCAGTGCCACAGATACAGGCAGAAGCAAAGCGCTGCCTGGGGTCAGAGCACTGCCACAGACACAGGCGGAAAGGGCTGCCAGGGGTCAGAGGAGTGCCACAGATACAGGCAGAAGCAGAGCGCTGCCTGGGGTCAGAGAACTGCCACAGACACAGGTCGAAAGCAAAGCGCTGCCTGGGGTCAGAGCAGTGCCACAGATATAGGCGGAAGCAAAGCGCTGCCGGGGGTCAGAGCAGTGCCACAGACACAGGCGGAAAGGGCTGCCAGGGGTGAGAGCAGTGCCACAGATACAGGCGGAAGCAAAGCGCTGCCAGGGGTCAGAGCAGTGCCACAGACACAGGCGGAAGCAAAGCGGTGCCAGGGGTCAGAGCAGTGATACAGATACAGGCGGAAGCAAAGCGCTGTCGGGGGTCAGAGCAGTGCCACAGACACAGGCAGAAAGGGCTGCCAGGGGTGAGAGCAGTGCCACAGATACACATGGAAGCAAAGCGCTGCCAGGGGTCACAGCATGCCAGGAGGAAGCAAAGTGCTGGCATGAGTCAGAGCAGTGCCACAGATACAGGCGGAAGCAAAGCGGTGCCAGGGGTCAGAGCAGTGCCACAGATACAGGCTAAAGCAAAGCGCTGCCTGGGGTCAGAGCAGTGCTACAGATACAGGCTGAAGCGAAGTGCTGCCTGGGGTCAGAGCAGTGCCACAGATACAGGCTGAAGCAAAGCGGTGCCGGGGATCAGAGCAGTGCCACAGAAACAAGCTAAAGCAAAGCGCTGCCTGGGGTCTGAGCAGTGCCACAGATATAGGCGGAAGCAAAGCGGTACCTGGGGTCAGAGCAGTGCCACAGACACAGGTGGAAAGGGCTGCCAGGGGTCAGAGCACTGCCACAGATACAGGCTGAAGCAAAGCGCTGCCTGGGGTCAGAGCAGTTCCAGAGATACAGGTGGAAGCAAAACGCTGCCGGGGGTCAGAGCAGTGCCACAGATACAGGCGGAAGCAAAGCGCTGCCTGGGGTCAGAGCAGTGCCACAGATACAGGCGGAAGCAAAGCGCTGCCTGGGGTCAGAGCAGTGCCACAGATACAGGCTGAAGCAAAGCGGTGCAAGGGGTCAGGGCTGTGCCACAGACACAGTCAGAAGCAAAGCGCTGCCTGGGGTCAGAGCAGTGCCACAGATACAGGCAGAAGCAAAGCGGTGCCTGGGGTCAGAGCAGTGCCACAGGCACAAGTGGAAAGGGCTGCCAGGGGTAAGAGCATTGACACAGATACAGGCGGAATCAAAGCGCTGCCTGGGGTCAGAGCATTGACACAGATACAGGCAGAAGCAAAGCATTGCCTGGAGTCGGAGAAGTACCAGAGATACAGGCGGAAGGAAGTGCTGCAGGGGGTCAGAGCAGTGCCACAGATACAGGCTAAAGCAAAGCTCTGCCTGGGGTCAGAGCAGTGCCACAGCTACAGGCTGAAGCAAAGCAGTGCCAGGGGTCAGAGCAGTGCCACAGACACAGGCAGAAGCAAAGCGCTGCCTGGGGTCAGAGCAGTGCCACAGATACAGGCTAAAGCAAAGCGCTGCCTGGGGTCAGAGCAGTGCCACAGACACAGGCAGAAAGGCTGCTAGGGGTCAGAGCAGTGCTACAGATACAGGCGGAAGTAAAGCACTGCCTGGGGTCAGAGAAGTGCCACAGATACAGGCAGAAGCAAAGCGGTGCCTGGGGTCAGAGCACTGCCACAGATACAGGCGGGTTCAAAACGCTGCCTGGGGTCAGAGCAGTGCCACAGATACAGGCGGAAGCAAAGCACTGCCTGGAGTCAGAGCAGTGCCACAGATACAGGGGTTAGGAAAGTGCTGCAGGGGGTCAGAGCAGTGCCACTGATACAGGCGGAAGCAAAGCGGTGCCTGGGGTCAGAGCAGTGCCACAGACACAGGTGGAAAGGGCTGCCAGGGGTCAGAGCAGTGCCACAGATACAGGCGGAAGCAAAGCGCTGCCTGGGTCAGAGCAGTGCAACAGATACAGGCGGAAGCAAAGCGCTGCCAGGGGTCAGAGCAGTGCCACATATACAGGCTGAAGCAAAGCGGTGCCAAGGATCAGAGCAGTGCCACAGATACAGGCGGAAGCAAAGCGCTGCCAGGGGTTAGAGCAGTGCCACATATACAGGCTGAAGCAAAGCGCTGCCTGGGGTCAGAGCAGTGATACAGATACAGGCGGAAGCAAAGCGCTGCCGGGGGTCAGAGCAGTGCCACAGACACAGGCAGAAAGGGCTGCCAGGGGTGAGAGCAGTGCCACAGATACACATGGAAGCAAAGCGCTGCCAGGGGTCACAGCAGTGCCAGGAGGAAGCAAAGAGCTGGCATGAGTCAGAGCAGTGCCACAGATACAGGCGGAAGCAAAGCGGTGCCAGGGGTCAGAGCAGTGCCACAGATACAGGCTAAAGCAAAGCGCTGCCTGGGGTCAGAGCAGTGCCACAGATACAGGCTGAAGCAAAGTGCTGCCTGGGGTCAGAGCAGTGCCACAGATACAGGCTGAAGCAAAGCGGTGTTGGGGGTCAGAGCAGTGCCACAGAAACAAGCTAAAGCAAAGCGCTGCCTGGGGTCTGAGCAGTGCCACAGATACAGGCTGAAGCAAAGCGGTGTTGGGGGTCAGAGCAGTGCCACAGAAACAAGCTAAAGCAAAGCGCTGCCTGGGGTCAGAGAAGTGCCACAGACACAGGTGGAAAGGGCTGCCAGGGGTCAGAGCAGTACCACAGATACAGGCGGAAGCAAAGCGCTGGCTGGGGTCAGAGCACTGCCACAGACACAGGCGGAAGCAAAGCGCTGCCTGGGGTCAGAGCACTGCCACAGATACAGGCTGAAGCAAAGCGCTGCCTGGGGTCAGAGCAGTTCCAGAGATACAGGCGGAAGCAAAACGCTGCCGGGGGTCAGAGCAGTGCCACAGATACAGGCGGAAGCAAAGCACTGCCTGGGGTCAGAGCAGTGCCACAGATACAGGCGGAAGCAAAGCGCTGCCTGGGGTCAGAGCAGTGCCACAGACACAGGCTGAAGCAAAGCGGTGCAAGGGGTCAGGGCTGTGCTACAGACACAGTCAGAAGCAAAGCGCTGCCTGGGGTCAGAGCAGTGCCACAGATACAGGCAGAAGCAAAGCGGTGCCTGGGGTCAGAGCAGTGCCACAGGCACAAGTGGAAAGGGCTGCCAGGGGTCAGAGCATCGACACAGATACAGGCGGAGGCAAAGCGCTGCCTGGGGTCAGAGCAGTGCCACAGATAAGCCACAGATACAGGCTGAAGCAAAGCGGTGCCAGGGGTCAGAGCAGTGCCACAGACACAGGCAGAAGCAAAGCGCTGCTTGGGTTCAGAGCAGTGCCACAGATACAAGCTAAAGCAAAGCGCTGCCTGGGGTCAGAGCAGTGCCACAGATACAGGCAGAAGCAAAGCGCTGCCTGGGGTCAGAGCACTGCCACAGACACAGGCGGAAAGGGCTGCCAGGGGTCAGAGGAGTGCCACAGATACAGGCAGAAGCAGAGCGCTGCCTGGGGTCAGAGAACTGCCACAGACACAGGTCGAAAGCAAAGCGCTGCCTGGGGTCAGAGCAGTGCCACAGATATAGGCGGAAGCAAAGCGCTGCCGGGGGTCAGAGCAGTGCCACAGACACAGGCGGAAAGGGCTGCCAGGGGTGAGAGCAGTGCCACAGATACAGGCGGAAGCAAAGCGCTGCCAGGGGTCAGAGCAGTGCCACAGACACAGGCGGAAGCAAAGCGGTGCCAGGGGTCAGAGCAGTGCCACAGATACAGGAGGAAGCAAAGCTGCACCTCTTGTGGGCCTACACAGCCCAGGGCGACTGCGGATGCTCTGTAACCGCATGCATGAAAGCTTCGGTACACTGCCACTGCCAACACTCAGCGTGGCTTATGGTTTATCTTTTCGCTTTGCGTATTTCACTTGCGTGCAACCTGTGCTGTCCTGTATACGATGTCCGTTCTCATGGTCCTTGGATGTTTGCCTCTCCAATACGTCTTGTTAGAAGCACTTGGAGAAAAACCTTTCCAGGGAGAAGAGCTGTGCTTGTCCGATGATGTAAACCTTGCATCTAATTCTTGAGGTATGGGGGTCCCCCTGACAAAGCCCAGAGGTTTTCTATTTTTATAATAAACTAGTTACTAGCACGGGGAGGGTGGCAAGGCATTATAGTCCTTTATCCACTGTCTTTATAAAATGCTGTCCCCGTTTGTATTCTATGGAATTGTAACAATGCTTAATATTTTGTCTGTATGAATTATGTTGCTAGTACTGGAACGTGTACTGTGTCTTAGAGCAGAACCCGTCAATGGAGTAATTTGAATGCTAGCTCCAGTTAGGCAATGAAGACAGCGCAGGAATGGTAGGTGCATTCAATTGTTTGGAAGTCGCCAAACCAAAACAAGTTGTTTGGTATATAGTATTATTTAAAAATAAAATTTCGGTCGGGATGAGGCATTCACTCGAATGAGGCAAAGCACTCGAATTTCAGCAGTGCAGCTGTGCTTCGTGTTATGTCTAAGTGCGTGGGGCTGACCAGAACAGAATAACAAGGGACGTTGTTTTTCGACCTTGTACATCGTGTGCAGACGCAAACCACAGAGAACAGCAGAAAACGTGAAAGGCAGAAATGTAGACAGTTCTCATTAACCTAGGCACAAGCAGAGTCTGGAAAAACAAAGTCACAAAGTAACGTGTGCAAAAGAGGCATCATGGCAGCTAGGCCTAAGCTAACTTAGCAATGTCGACAATGAGGCCACAATCCACACTACACCCTCCCCTGGTCAGTCCATAGGTCAAGACATAGGACGAAAACAGAGTTCAAATAGATGGAGCAGAATGTAAACGTCTATTGGTGGGAAAAGTCTTTTTGAAAAAATGTGGAAAAAAAATTCTAAATAGGGCCAGAAAAAAGGTCACTTAAAGAGAATAAAAAAATCCAGCTATACAGTTTATTGAGAGT
The DNA here is from genome assembly GCA_963921515.1 of Calotriton arnoldi. Taxonomy (NCBI): domain Eukaryota; kingdom Metazoa; phylum Chordata; class Amphibia; order Caudata; family Salamandridae; genus Calotriton; species Calotriton arnoldi. Next base: position 477,347 of record CAWUFW010010159.1, read on the forward strand.
CAATGCAACTAATCCATTAGAGTGTATGCGCAGAAGACTGCAACACCTTCCAAAACGACATCATTATCATCGTTTGAAAAAAGAGATGCCATCCAGTTCAACAAATCAAAGCTGCATTCATGTTCCTCATAATAGGGAGCAGCGATTAGCATTGCGGGACAACTTGCGTGATATTCAATATAACTTTGTTGTAGGAGATTCTGAGCAGCCGCACAGATATCCCATTGTGCCAAGACTCCAAGTGCAGCTGCACGCGCCATTAATCCATCACCGGAACATTCCCGTTCATGGGCCATTAAGGGGCCCATCAACTGGTCAAAATCTGGGTCCGAACAAGACGTATTGGAGAGGCAAACATCCAAGGACCATGAGAACGGACATCGTAAACAGGACAGCACAGGTTGCACGCAAGTGAAATACGCAAAGCGAAAAGATAATCCATAAGCCACGCTGAGTGTTGCCAGTGGCAGTGTACCGAAGCTTTCATGCATGCGGTTACGGAGCATCCGCAGTCGCCCTGGGCTGTGTAGGCCCACAAAAGGTGCAGCCATTGTGCAGCAGGCAAAGCAAAAGCAATATTCCAGCAGCTAAGGCTAGGATCAATGGGAAGCCACCAAAGACGCTAGAAAAAATGGAATGAATAAAAGCCGGTATTACACCAAATATCGTCTGAAAGGACGTCAGAAGGCCAGAGCCCACAACTTTAAAAAAGTGCACAAGGCCGTTGGTATTAGATGCATTAAATATACGGTGAATCAGTTCACCGAAATGTTGGGGGAGGTTAGTATTTAAAAGGGCCTGTATTTCACTGTGGGCGCTGGCCACCTGGAGGACGAAGGTCTCCCGTGTGGAAGTGAGCATAACCTCCTGGTTTAATAATAGTGCCTTTATTCTGCTCAATTTATTGAAATCTGCCTTCAAAGTCGGTATGTAAGGCCAAATGGAACTATCTAACTTCCCATGCGGGGGTGGAAAAAGCAAATTTTTGCAGCATACTACGCGCTGCGAAACTGTTACAATGTAGGGTATGCCAGCTTGCAACCCACAGCAATCTTGATTATTTAAAAGCAGATAGCTACCATTAGCAAGCATAGTGAAAGTTGGTGATATAGCTGGAACAGGAATACCCTTTAAAACACATGCAATATTCGGGGCGGAAACATTACAAGCCCCGTGCAATTTAATGTTTTTACAAACAAGGGAATGACCCACTGTAGAATCGCAAGACTCCCCTGTAAGGTACACCTCCTTGTCATCCCTAAGGCATCTGTATGTGAAAGGCAAGGACCACACTTCATGCAGAAAGGTACTGCCCAAGGGCTCAAATCGACCAATCGGGTAATGTTTCATGCAGGAACTAAATTCAAACAAAGAAAAAGGCAAAGAGATAACCCTGTGTATGAGCCAAACTGCAGAATCAGTTTCCGCTACAGAGAAAGGTAAAGGATCTATTTTTTCTATATGTAGAAGAGTGTATGTTGCATCTTTCATGGACATGAATTGCTGTTTCTCAGTCAAGTTAAACGGCAAAAACAATGCGGAAGCGTTCAAGTAATCCCATGGTACCTTCCCCATTTTCAGAGTTTGCAAAGTCCATGCGAACTGCATCACGGAATGCAATTGATCCTGACCATGATATAACACAGACACTTCATCTTGTACAATATCAACAACAGAAGAAACAATGTTGTCTAATGTGTAAATGCGGGAAGACAGCGGGTTAATACTATTGTCGACAACAGCAAGTACTTTTTCTAAATTTGCTTGGTCTATTTCCCGTAAACGGGACGCAGCTTCTATTTGAGAAAGCTTCCAGATTTCATTGTAAGTCGCATAAAGAAATCTTTTCGGTCTCGGACCTCTAGGTCCCAGAACAAAGTCGGCCAGATCAATGTTACTGGATAACAGGGATAAATGTTGTTTCACGGACTCTAGTGTAGAGTGCTGCAACCACTGTTTACATAATTTTCCCACTGAAAATGTTGTAACCGAACGCGAGTTAAAAAAACGTGGATCAGGGCGATCCTGTTTATAACCAAGAGCAGAGTTATAACAAGCATTTGCAATGCAATCGGTCTCGCCTTTGGGACCTTATATATTTATTTAGCTATGCAGCACATTAGCCTGGGTGCTGAGACATCTACTGTTCTTTAACATGGAGGGAAAGTAAGCACCAAACTGCGTGACACACCAGGTATGGGAACACATGGAGAGAAATATTGCCTTTCAGCAGGAAATGGTATAGTCCAAAGCTCTGTTTTTAATATAAAATCAGGGCCTTCAGTGGTCATATTACTGAAAATACAAGATTTGAAAAAAATATTATTGTCTACGGGTGCTCGTGGAAGACAATTTCTATGGACTGGAATCTATAGAATGCTAAAGTGATTCTGGTATTTTACTGACCTCAACTGGTCGTTTTCTATCAAGAAAATTAAATAGAGGCAGTTGCCAGAAAAATTAAAAAAAGAAAGTTCTCAGCAGAAAGCAATTCTGGTATTTTACTGACCTCTGCTGGTCGTTTTCTATCAAGAAAGTTAAATAGAGGCAGTTGCCAGAAAAATTTAAAAAAAGAAAGTCTCTCAGCAGAAAGCAATTCTGGTATTTTGCTGACCTCTGCTGGTCGTTTTCTATCAAGACAGTTAAATGGAGGC